>JABUQX010000494.1:0-37472 GCA_015478945.1 Trachelipus rathkii | reverse complement strand
ATGATTACTAGGATCAAATCAAACAATGTAACAGCGAGAGAGTTGAGACAAAACAATACTATTGATCACTGATTCGTAAGTTAGGCATTTAAATATTGGTTTGAAAGTTAACTAAATATCGAATTATATCTTTCAGTGTAATAGGATACGAGATTAAATCTAGTTCTAATTATTTTAACAAATTTCTTAAAATGAGCATTACTGATTTCTTCCAGAATATTTTTCTGGTTAGTTATTTGATTTTTTGGATCAATATAATATACCATTTTATTACGGATTTATATTATATATACCACAGATGTGCATATAGAGTCAGATAAGAGATAATAAAATTAATGTAAAGAGATTATATCTTAGGATCCTATGATATATAATCACGTGATCATTGGATGATGACTAATAACAGAGATATTTAGCTCAGATATCAGACTGAGAATCATAGAAGATAAAGATTAAGTCTAACAGTTATAAGTGAGTGCTGAGATAGAAGAAGTAGGAACGATACATTATGAGACAATAAAAATCTAACTGAGAGAGAATAGAGTAATTATAAGCGCAATAGCGGAGTGAAAGTAGGGAATCACGTGTAGGATATAGGTTATTATGATGGATCACTACTAATTATACTGACAGGGAGGGGATTAGTGTAGTGAGATGTGCTCGGAGCTGGAGCATAGTTTGCGCGGTTTGGAGTGAAGCTGCATGAGTGAAACAAGACAGCACGACATCTGCTATAGACATATGTCGTTGCGACCCACGTCACATGTAACTATCAACGCTAGTAACAAAATAACACTAAATTGAATAGCCCGGGTTACAAACCGTGATGACGTGCTTCAGAAAGTAAGAGTTAATGCGTTATATACAAGATATCTTGGTGTTAAAGTAAAAATGAGAACAGCAAGGTATTGAGTTAGTATCGTGTGTGAAGAGAAACATATTAGTTCACTTGGAGAATAGGCACAACGTAAATTCGCTTATGTGCTGACGTGTAATAGGAGCGACTATGGAAGATGGTGGATAGCGCTTTCATTTGTGATAGGAACAGCGTGTGAAAGTAATAATTTCGGAACATACGTGCAAGAGGCATATAACCGTAATGCAGGGCGGTCGGTTTCTAACTAACAAGCAAAGGCGTACAATATTAAGCGTGCTAGATACCTACAAGAGGGATATAATGATGGTTTACAATAATAACTATTGTAGGGATAAAAAATTTTGAAGAGTGCAAAAATATTTCTGGTGTTAGGATTATGGACGGCAAAGATGCGAGTATATAGTCGAAGATATTGAAGTCAGGAGGGCGAGATCTAGATAGACCACTTCGAGAAAAACACTCATATGAGAATAAGTCTCGACAGGCTTTGTAAAAAATGACAAATATAGTAATTAACTAAATATTGAGAAAACTACCTGAACTGCACGAGATATAGAGAGAATGGCATCATTAAAGAGCACTTTTGTGGAAACTTTTCAACTACATAGAAATATACAGCTACAATGCCGAATTACCAGTAGTGGGTGGGAAGGAGGAGCATATAGTGCTGAGCATTAACGAATTGTCACCGCGGAGAGGACGCAGGACAATATGTGAGAGTATGACCAAGTACTTTAGTAGGATCTTGAAATGTCCGAATCGGTTGTATGTAATTTTATGATATAGATCAGACAACTGAGTCCAGATGGGGAGTGCTACATTTCTTGGAGACCATGAGAACGAATCACGGATCGGAGAGAGACTTTAGTACAGGATGTTAATCACTTTGATGTGAGGATGATGTAATCTAGATAAATGTGCTTGAAGAGTTCAAATAACAGAGTCCTCTACCATCACCATTAAGAGTGAGGCATAAAAGCGTTTGATTCCATACCTCCAGAGAGAGAATTAAGAGAAATGACTTGCCAACTGAGGAGAGATTGCACGTGAGCAGGGTGATTTATGCGCATGATATGCGATAGCGTTTATCGATACAATGCTGAGAAGAAATAAAGGAACGTTAATTAAAACATTGATACTAGTCCTATTTCTAAATAACCATCACCATGTATTAGCTGTAGTATAATTTTCGTCCCAAAATCTGACATTTCCGAAGTTTTTTTTAGATATATAAAGAATGAAGTTGTCGAGATCCATTGAAAATTTACGGTTTGGAACATTCGTAACTGTCATTAAAATAACCTTTGCAAAAATGAGAGAATTAGGTAATAAAATACTTTTAAATAATTTTTTATTCAAGTAATCTAATCAGCATATATTTTAACAGCTAAACTGGACTAAAATGAAATAAATATTTTTTTTTAGCGAGAGGCATTACAAAGTTTTGCATCTGATCGCTTATGTGGGGAAAGGGGGGTTTTGTATCAATCTAAAAAGGAATAACAGGTACTCAAGTTTGAGGTGTAAGAAGATTGTCTTAACACTAACCGATTTAATTTACCCGATTTTTGACTCAACTGAAGTAAGAGCTAGGCCTTGGACGACTGTAAGGATAGGAGATAAAAAATTAGTAGCATAGGTAGAAAACCTATCTGAGCTCTTATAGAAATTACTTTGAAACAAAGGTTAGAATGAGAAGTATAGATAGTAAAGCCATAGAGAGATGAATAGAGATCTACCAACCCAAATTGCAGAAATGAAATCATACATGAATTCTTTGGAATCTCCTAATGCAAACTAGAAGAAAAATTTGACAGGAAAGAATTAAGATGCAAAGAGAGAGTTTGGTCGATGATGTAAAGGGTAGTGGATGACGATGGAAGATAGACAAATAGATGGACGATCGAAGAAGATATTAAGTAGAAATCATTACGAGGAGACCCGTCATAAGAGATTTATGAGGGGCCGGACCGTCAAAAGCTCGTATAGGGAGATGTTTACCCGACAAAACGCGGATGAATAGCAAGCTTATTGTTTCCTATACGTAACACTCTAGCTAAATATAAATAAATATATTAACTACCATAATAATAGATCGTTTATTTAATCTAAATTAACGGAGGAACAAATGGAATAATTAGCTGTAAAATTACATAGTAAAATTAAAAATTTATTATTTTAATAATACTTTATATAATAGATAATAAATTAAAATAATATATATCAATAATAATAATAAATTTAAATAATAATAATAATAGTGTGCTTATATAATAATAATAATAATTATTAACTTGAATACTATTTTTTTAATAATAAAAAATGCAAAAAAGAAAAAATAGGATGCTGGAACATGGGAAAATAGTAGTGGTGAAGTATAAAGAGGAAGAAGAAGAAGATAGAAGAAGTATAAAGAAGAAGAAGAAGGAAGAAGAAGAAAAGAAGAAAAATAAAATGAAAACGAAAGAAGAAAAGAAGAAGAAGATGAAGAAGAAGAAATAAGAAAGAAGAAAAGAGAAGAGTAAAGAATGAATGAAGAAGAAGAAGAGAAGTAAGAAGAAGAAGAAGAGATAGCAAGAAGAAGAAGCCCTGGGTCGGCCTGACATGAATAGAAATGCTTAGGATGGAATAGTATGAAGTGGTCAAAATGCACTAGATTCGACCAGATGCACTCATTCTCATCGTGACGAAGGTCACAGTTCTGTGTTATTGGATCAAGCTTTAAATACGTTTTTCAAGAAAAATTAGGACCTTTCCGATTCTGAACAGACAGAAGAGCATGTAATAGAGTATATCCTGGTTCATTATATTTTTATATACGATATATATAGTAGGATATATATTTATATATATTATATTATATAGCTATATTATATACTTACTTAGGTCGTACTATATACGTATTAATATCGTTATTGTAGTTATATATATTTTATATTATATTATCTATATATCTTATCTAGCTACGATTATATACCAAGAGTGGCGTACCTGGAAATGAATACCACTTACGGTAGGCGTAGTTTTTATATTATTTATAATATATATATTAGCTATTATATATATGTATTATATAGGAGGCTTATGACATATAGTTATGAAGCTGGACTATGGCCGTGTAGTATATTATATAGTCAGTAAAGGAATGATGGTAAGTTAATATAATATATCATATTATTATAGTAGATATGACTATTATATATATCATGAGGTCACGTCTTTGCAAATTAAACACATCGAAACACCACATTTTTAATCAAATTTAGGATAGTCGTAGATTTTATTGTATGCAAAAGGCTTTGGTTGTTTTTTTTAATTTACCATTATTGTAATTTTAAATCACTAATTCCAACTTCAGTAATTTCTTAGGCCTATCATCTTTTTTAATGAAATAGAGAGAACACCAGTTTACAATGATTAATGTTTTAAGCTGATTTTTTCTTAATTATGAATTGATCTACAACCTTATCTCATGTATTATCATTATGTCACTCTTGATATTTCCAGTATACAAATGAACTCACTTCATGCCTTGAAATGACACTAGGTTTAATAAAAGTTATATCATTGAAGAGTTATATTTCAATATCAGACACCATATCAAACTATTTTGCGATACCTAGATAAATTACTTCAAAGAAACTGCAAACATGTCTTATAGCCACAATTGTTATGAAGACGACTCGATAGTAGAATATCGTTGTTTACAAGATTTTAGGCGGAAAGAGTCGAGACGAATAGATTTTTCATCATTCACATGTTGAGTGGCTGATTTTATTATAGTGGGCTTAAAGACTAGCCCCCGCTCCATTATCCTATTTAGGACACGTAGAAAATGAGCGTCATTCGTATTCCCGCGTGGGTAAAAGATTTACTATATATTATCAGCAAGTAGGATGCGAGAATTTTACACTCATCGAATCTCAAGTTTATATAGCATTTTATTATGTGGTTAGTTTTTTCTTAATTTTATGAATGCAAAATGCTTCTTTTGTTAAACTTTTATAATAAAATTTTAATAATTTTGTTCTATTTTCTTTTTACAACTTAATTTCAATATTTAAATACTAAAAAAATATTGGAGCTGACGTAAACTCTCCTTACCGAGGCTTACCCAGCCATCAATGTCCATTTAGTTTCTTCTTTTGACACATAATATTAATATATTGTACTATATGAGTAAATATTTTTTCCATCCTGTAAAGTGAAAACTTATATATGTAGACTTTCTTTTTTCCCTTCTTGTTTTCCTACCTTTTTTTTATCGTAATCGAAAAGTTTCGCATCTATCATAAACATTAGAAGAGTTTATGTGATATTTATATTTTTCTTAGCTAGGAGTGAATTATATACTGAGGTTTAAGTGAAATATATATATATGTATTTTAGAAGTTAGATTTATTCAGACTTAGGAATATCACTATTGATATATATAATGAAGGTATAGATAAAAAAAAATCGTACGGTAGCTACCTATACCTTTTGGACTTTATCTATACAATATTAACCTATATTATATATTTCTTGTAACTTTACTAATTTCATATTATAGTTGATTAAATATATATTTTCCGTAGTTTATGTATACCTATATATACTATATAATAAATGTATATATTATAATTTACATAGGTATTTACTATGGTTACCCATTACTTAAACTCTCTAACAGGCATAAATACTTATATACCTTTATTCATATTTATCAACTCTCTAAAGGCAAAATGGAAAATTGGATTCATATCTTATTTATTGCTGCTACAAGTTATGAGGACATTTCACTTTTATATAAAGCTACAATTAAGGTTTAATTTAATGTATTGTATTCATTTTTTAGCAAAGCTTCTTCATATTAATATAGTCTTTAGGAGTATATATATATACCTAGGTCAAATCTTGACTCTCGGTCCTAACCCTACTCTTACTCGCCCCTGATATATTATTCCATATATATTTATATGTATTATATTTACTGATTACTATATAATCATGTATAGGTTATAGTAACTATAGTACCATATCCTATATGTGACTAGTTGTAGTTTATATGAATTGGTTTCTAGATAGTAGACTATTAGTAGTATTTTAGTATTTATTTATATATATTCGATAAATTAAGGACCTATACTATACTATAGGTTAAAAAACGATTGTTGCATATAATAAGTTTTATACGTTTACTAATATATTACCGTATCATAGTAGTATAACTTACTATATTAATATTACTTTAATATATAATATACTTATATATATATATATATATCCGTATATATAGGGTAGGCCATAAGAGTGTTTATAATAGTACTTTTTATAATATGTATATTTATAGTATCGGCTATACATGTTATAAAGTTCAGTATTAAATCTATATTATTAGGGTATACCTATATCATTTATAAATTATATGTATTTATTACTATTTATTTTATTACTATTAGTATTCGGATACTATTATCAGCTTCGCTACTATTATCGTTATTATTATATTTTATGCATACTAGAAATATATATTATACTTATATATTCACCTCTATCTCCATGTATATTCGTAGTGTATACAACTAGTGAGCTGCTTCAAGTATAGTATGATATATTCTATATATATTATTTTATATAACATTTATAAACTTTAAATGTATAATACTATATAGAAACTAGCAAACCTATGCCTACAGACAATTACTATGCCGTAATACATGTATGTATATTAATTGAGCTAATTGGAAAGCGTAAAAAGCAATGGTGGACCCCTTTCACACTACAAATATAATTAAATAATTAGCGCTACTTATACTATATATATATACCCCTTATATCATATATATATATATAATATTATATATATATGTATATATTAACTATATATACTACTATACTATATATATACATAATATATATATTAAATCACCCGCACCTATAGAATATATTATGCAATACCCTATTTATATATATATATGATTATATATATATATATATAATATATATATACTATAATATACTATAATCATATATATATATTAAGATATATATATATATATATACTATACATATATATATATTTATATATATATATATTATATATATATAATAGTTATCATACTATATAATATATTAATATATATATATACATAATATATATATATATAATATATATTTATATTCATATATATATATTATTATATATATATTATATATATAATATATTTATATATATATATATTAGTTATATAATATATATAATATAAATATTCTATATATTCTTAACTTTGGGGAAACGGTAGAAACTGCCACTCAGTTACGGGAATCAGTTATTGCCTGAGAGTTCTGTTTTTGATTAAGACCATATTGTGGTCGAGATGAAGGAGGTTGTGGGGGAGGAGGAGGAGGTGGACGGCATGTGGAGGGTTGAATTGTAGAGGAGCGCTGCTGGTATATGCCAGAACACTGAGGTGAAGATCCGCAAGACTCTGTCCATACAGGAATGAAGGAGCTTTCAGGAAATTAGGGAAATCTGATAGCAAATTATTATTAATTAATTATTATATTATATTATTATTATTATTATTATTATTATTATTATTATTATTATTATTATTATTATTATTATTATTAGTAGTAGTAGTAGTAGTAGTTAGTAGTAGTTAGTATTGTAGTAGTAGTAGTAGTAGTCGTGTATTATTTATATTTCTAGCTTATTGGCTACTCGTTACCCAGTCAGCCCTTTTCAGCTAAAATTAATAATAATATTTTGCAATTTGAAATTGTCCATTCTTGTAACATTTTCCTTTTAAGTTTTTCTGATTTTCATAACCTTTTTAGCCCCAGTCCAAAATCGACATTCGATTAACTTCGAGACCCAAAATCAACAAGATGATCAACTTCGCGAGACAGAATCAACAAGACTATCAACTTCCCAACCCAAAATAGACAAAACTATCAACTTCGTCACCGAAAATAAAATATAAAATCAACTTCGCGACCCAAGATCAGCAATAAGATCAACTTTTCGATCCAAAATCAACAAGAAGATCATCTTCCCGATCCAAAATCAACAAAAAGATCAACTTTACGACCAAAAATCAACAATAATATCAACTTTGCGATTCAAAATCAACAAAACGATCAACTTCGCAGCACAAAATCAACAATTCTATCAATTTCGCGACCGAAAATCAACAATACAATCTGCTTCGTGACCAAAAATCAACAAGACGAACAACTTCGCTACCCAAAAAGTCAACATGACGATCAACGCAGCACAAAATCAACAAGACTATCAACTTTGCGACAGAAAATCAACAAGACTATCAACTTCGCAGCCCAAAATCAACAAGACGATCAACTTCGCAACCCAAAATCAACAAGACGATCAACTTTGCGACTCATGGGTCTATTTTGAAATTAAAAATGCTGGTGTAATAATATAATAAATGTTCAGTCATTATTTCTTTATTATGCCCTTCAAAATCTTCAAATGTAAAGCCGCCATTCGTCTCCTCATAGTTCACATAAATTCCTAAAGCGATACTGATGTTCATTGGCCCTTATATTGGACCAAAAGACGCGGCGTTTCAAGCGCCAGTTAAATAGGTCAATGAGTAGATTCAAAGCGCTCCATTAGATGGAACAATGTACAACTCGTTAATCTATTCAACCGTCAACGTCAGAAGCGCCACGTTTTAAGCATTTGTATAGAAAAGGCTATATCCATTCATACTCTTCATGTGAGCACATTGCCGTGTTTTACAAGTATTAAACACACAAAAAAAATGTAAAATTTAAAATGATAAAAAAAATAACATTTTAATTTTTTCCGGAGAAAACTACGGCCACCCATTTCGGAAGTTCCCCCCTCTCCGGCAACCCAAAATTCGGTAGCGACAGATTGGTAAAAAATAAAACCGTGGTATATGGGTAAAGAAAAAATATATACTCTTCCCCTCTTTATGTGGTTGGTTCTTCACAATTTCACACACCCACTGCACACACCACACCACACAACACCAGAAAGCGGTTCACCCTCATTGCACAGCACCGCACAGGAACACATGCCAACTATACACCTACACACTCCCTTTCTCATATATATATATAAATATATATAATTTATATATATATAGTATTATATATATATATATATATTATATATATACTATACTATTATATATATAATATATATCAATAATATTATTATATATATATATATATATATATTATATACGTATACTATATAGGAGTAGAACAAAAATTCCGGATGTTAATATAAAGAGAAATCTCCCGATTGGACACATGACGTGTTAGATATTGCCGGAACATTCTTTTGCACATCATTGCCAAACTGTTCTGGTCCGATGCGACTCACTAACGAGAAAGGACTCTCCAGTACCTTCTAAATTGCACATGGGGTACTTACATGGATGTTCAGCAAGCAATTCACCTCTTCCTTCACATGGCACATACATATTCTTTCTTTTTTTAATAGTTTTAAAACGAAGAGGGTGGAAGCCTCCAAATATTGCAACCCTATCTACTCCTTTCCCCATCAGAAGTCTCTGGTGGTGAAATTGATACTGCTGAAGATGCCCAATACTATTGATGCACTGTTTTCTATCTTCTTTAATTTCTGCTGAAAAATTAGTGGTCCTTATTTATATTTATATTCTGTTGAATACCAACTCGCTCCCTCTAAGCCTCACTTCTTGTTCTTAGCAGAGACTCAGGTCTTTGATCTCCCAGACAGTAGACCTTACTATGTTCCCTCTTTTTCTCTTTATATATTATACACAATTTTTATTCCAAGACAGACATTTGCCATGTATTAAATATGTTATCTATATCTTTGCTTCTTTCTTTTTATTTCTTCTTGTTTCCTCTAACGACATTCTCTGATGTCTTGCCTTCCTCTAAAGCAATATATTCTTTACTCTAATCTTTGTTTCTAGTTCCACTTTGGATGATTCCCTTGCTACAACTTCTCTGCCTCTCACAAACTCATTTATGCTCACCCTAGATATTTTATATAAAGATTTCATTTCTGCCCTGTTTGAACTAAATACTATGGGGAATGGTTTTGATGGTGTCCCTACTGTGGTTTCAAATTTGTGCTTGCACCTTGCCTTTGTAAACTCCTTACTCTTTGCCTGTCAATTTCTGCCTTTCCTTAGCGTTCATTCAACTTGCATTGAAAAAGCGGGAGCCTCTCTTAACTCCCTAACTATCATTTTATAGCTTTACATTTTCTTGCCTCCTCTTTTCAGAGTTTTCAAGTATACCCTAAATAGGAAGATTTGAAAGCATAATTCTTTTAATCTTATCTCAAATTGCCAGTCTGGCTTCAGTACGAAACGCATGACTGGTGATCCTCTTTGTCTTCTCTCTGATTCTTGGTCCCCTTAGGTTAGGTTAGGTTAGGTTAGGTTAGGTTAGGTTAGGTTAGGTTAGTGTAGTTGGTTTAGGTTTGGTCGGATTTATGGTTAGACCGTTAGGTTAGGTTTAGGTTAGGTTAGGTCTTTCTCTTTCTCATTTAGGTGAATATTTTGCTGTGGCGTAGGGCAAATCATAAACTTTTGATAGAATCTGTCGCATATTTCTGATTTCAATATATCCCTCTATCGATATTTTCTGTTCATTTTCCCCTTAATCAATCTAACACATCCGCGATGTGCCTTAAAGTTCTGTTTACCTTTTATTTTAGTTTTTATTTCTTATATTATTATCTTCAATTCCAGATTAAGTTTCAAGAAAATCTGTACTTGTCAATTATTTATCTTTTTAATTTTCGGCATTAGATAGCCTCACTATTAATCACAATATAGTTGATGCTAGGGATTTGCAGCATTGGACACGAATCAAATCAACTAAAAGTAGCACTTGATCTTTATTCTGGATCTTTTCTAACGTGGTGGCAGTAAAACAGCGATTTTTGTTTTCAAATAACTAAAAAATTTATGATGTCTTATTGTATCTATATCTCGAATACATATTTGCATATACACACACTTACACATAACACCATACTAACGTCTGTCTTTAATTATTATTTGCTATTTTTTTTCTCCTAATCTTTCTTGGGAAGACTCACATTTCTTCTGCTCAATAGTTGCCAGATTGCCACTAGGTAGTTAGGGCGTTATGGCTATAGTTAGGCTAGGTTTGTTAGTTTATGGTGTAGCTATAGGTTGGTATGGAGGCTTATGCGTTAGGTTGGTTAGGCTTAAAGGTTGGGTTTAGGTTTGTTAGTTAGGTTTAGTGTCAGTGGTTATGTTAGGATTTTAGTTTCTAAAAGCATAGAAGTTTATATATTAATTATGTATATAGCTATATTAAAAAAAAATTAAATATTTATTTTATATATTTATATATAATAATTATTTATATATATATATATATATATATATATATCAATATTACTTATATATATAATCTGAAGAAAACCCCTCTAGATATTAACCTCTCTGCCCATTTTTTTCATGCGTGTACTGAAAAGAGCATAGAAGACTCTTCCAATCTTACCGTAAATTTCTCAACTTCTTTTGACTTGTAACCATAGATTAGACATTTCGGCCTTCGATTTAAGTAAGTAAGCTATATAATCATATGTTTCCCCCACTCGCGCTCTGGCCATTATATATCACTTAATCTCTGTCTTTTTCCACTAAGGTCCATATAATATAAATATATATATATATATATATGTATATATATTATATATATAATATATATATATAATAATATAATATATATATCTAATTCATTCTTATTTTTCCTTTTATTATCAATATATATACATCTCCAGTTTTTTTTTAAATAAATATTTTTAATATATATGTATATACTATTATATATATATATTATATATATTATTATATATATTAGTAGTATATACTATATATATATAGTACTATAATATATATCTTATATATATATATATATATATGATATATTATATTGTATAAAAATAGTGAAAAAATAAAAAAAAGAATTTAATAGAATTTTTTTTTTTTATTTTTTTTATTTTTTACTTATCTCTCTCTTAGATTAGAATAAACTAGCATAAAGCAGTGTCAGAGCCGAGAAAAGATAATAAGTCAAAATTTATTCAAATGTGCATCTTGTTATAGAATCGATGGTTTTTCGTCAGAGACATCTTAAATAGCATCAGTTGCAAAGACATATTATTGAATTTACTTTAAGGGGTTGCACATTTACATGCCGTCAAAAGACAAAAAATCCGCTTTGCTACTAAATGTAAATATTCGTCAAGGATTGTATAGTCTTGATAATTGTTTGTAATTGCGTTTGACTGACTAAGGTATGTCATTAACAGACTTCTTTTCTTTGTTTTCTTGTCGTTTTTTTTTTTCGTTTGTGACTATTTTCTGTATCCTTTTCACGTTGAATTACCTTTTTATTTTTAGTTTTATGTTTTTAGTTTTTTTATAATTGCTATTAATTGCTTTAATATTGTAATAATTGGTTTATTTTTTCTTTTGTTTATTTTTGATTGATTTAATTAATTAATACTCTGTATTTTTATTACCTTTCCTTGTTTGTATGCTATTTTTCTGGTAACCTATTCATTTTTTTGGTAAACTTTTCATTCTTCTGGTAATTTTGTTTTGTTTTTTCTGTCTGAGGGGTTAAAACCCTCCAGAATCGTAGATGTTATTAACTTAGCATAACTATTCTAGTATTTACTTTTATTCTTGTTATCTTTACTTGTCAACTTTCTTCTTTCATATTTTCGTGAGGAAAATATTCCAGTTCCAAGCACATGACATTTAATTTAAATAACATACTTACAGAAGTTACCATTCAAATTCTATAAACTTTAAACAAATATAAAAAAACAAATTGATATAAAAAATAATAATCGTGATATCTAAAAAGATAAAAAACGTAAAGCGCGATATCTAAAATGAATTAAACGAATTACCAAGACCCGTCCTATATATAAAACAAAACATAAATAATAAAAAAATGTTACAAATAAAACTCTAGCAATATCATAAAAACTAAAACAAGGAAAGTAATAAAACTAGAAGTTTATTTCTATTCAATAAAATAAATCAAAATGACAATTTTTGCATTTCAAAGCTATTATACATTTTACGAAAATAAAAAACATAAAAATAAAATAAAAAAGGTGAAATTAAGGTTAACCATCTATCAAGACATACACAAACGAAAAAAAAACCAAAAATAAAAAAAGTCCTTTAAATGAATATAATTTGTTATTTTTTATTTGTTTTTTAAGTGCTTCATTCATCTAAATGTTTTAACGAATGAGTATAGCGATGTGATAGTTTATTTATTTAATTTCCTTTTTGTTATGTTTTTATATATTTAAGCGATTTATATAGTAACTATTAATGGTGATGGCCCACCTCCTTCCCATTGAATTTGATGTTCTTTAAATTTAAAGTGCTTTCATTTTTTGCCTTATTTTTTTATACATTTGTTTTTCTTATTCTTTTTGTTGTATTTATTTGTTCTTTAGTTCTGGATTGTGTGATTTTCAGTAAAAATCTTTTAATATTAATAAATAGTGAAATTTTGTTTTTTGTCCGTTGGGTAGTTCCTATATGCTTGAATCCTTTCAGTAATATATTTGTTCTTGATTCTTGTCAAGTGGGTTGAAGATGGGGTCCTATTATGTTTAATATCTCCGTCACCTTTGTGGTTTTTTACATTTCAGTACAATCTTTTTTTACCCACAAATTGATTTTTTCTTCAAATTACTAATTAATCTTTTGTAATAAAATTATTCGTTTATTTCCTATATATATACCTACTATATATTCTGATATAATATATATATTATATATCCTATATATATTATATATATGGATAACACTATTATCCTATTACTATTCTATATTTAAATCTTTACTGAGGGTAGTCTATATAATAGGGGATATAATGAAAATCATTCGTGACGTCAGACACATTCAATTATAACGAGCGAACAGAACGGAAAATTTCCAGAATCTTGTCCGATTCCTAATTTCTGGTATATTTCATATCAAAATAGAGTTGCAACTTTACTATGATCAATCATCACATTATATAATTATATTATACTAAAATCACAAACATAGAATACTAGTTGACTTACTGGGTATATGTGAGTGTGTTTGACTACTGATTTTCGGTATAAATGGTGGGTTATATTATGTAGATTTATTAAGATACTATATGATTTACTTGTCTTCATTACGATAGAGTATAATTTTCCAAGATCAGGCCGAAGGAAATTGCTATACTATGACGTAATAATTGAAATATATTTTACTAGATTATATATATATATAATATTAATATTATATTTATAATATAAATATTATATATATTTATTATATTAATATATTATAATTATACGGTATATATTATAATAATATATTATATATAATATATTATTATTAATATATATATTAATATATTATTATATATTATATTATTATAATATAATTATTAATTATATATATAAATCATATATAATATAATCTTAATAATTATATTCATTATATAATTTATTATTAAATACATTTAATATAATTTATAATATAATATTATATATTTAATTTTATTTAATATATATATAATATATTTACATATATCTTCTATAATGTATATATATATTAATATGTTATATTATTATATTATATATATATCTATATAATGATTAAATAAAATAACTATTATCAGGTTACTTTAACTTTATTATTATCAATGAATAGAATAGCATAGAATATAAGTTAAGAATATTTAAGAGTTTTTTAAAATGTTGATATAATAGAAATCACATTAATAACTAATAAATTAAATAATAAATATAATAGGAATAATATAAAATAAATAAATTTTAAATTTAGAGTATAGTAGAAATTAACACCATTCGCCTGGCGAAATCTCAACTGCAATAATTGAGGAAAACAAATGAGATCGAATTATAATATGTGTGGAGGAAATATTAAATATATATATATATTATATTTATATAATATATTATAATATATTTATATATATATAAATCTCTATTTATATAATAGTTATATAGATATATCATATATTCATATATAATTAACTATATATATATATATATAGTACATTATAATAATATAATATATATAATATAATATATAATATATTACTTTTTATTATAAATCTATATAAATTTAAAGATTTTAACAATGCTCATGTCCGATCAAACGCCGGTCACCTAGGTCAAACCGGATTCTCACACGATTTTAAGCTCTATAAATATCTAAATTAAAAATTCAAATATAAATGATTTAGGTGAAGAGAAGAGAAGAGATTGAGAATTAAAATATACCAAGAAATTTGTGTGGAATTGATATGCAAGATACATGGTCCAATGTTGTGAAAGTGAAGACCTTTGTACTATAAGCAAGTGCGGGTTTCAATATATTAAAACGACTATATGAGAAAGAATCTTTAGACCTAATAATGGCGGCTTTCGGAAACACAACTTTCATTTTATTATACACTATGATGTTGTTGTATAATAAAAGTATCCTTAGTACTTCTAAAAACTTAAATTAATATATTTATTATTATTACTAAAAATTCTTTTTATGTATTTATTATTTGATATAATTATTATTATAATTTATTAGAATTATTTATTATTCATTATATTATTTTTTATTTTTATAAATTATTTATTTTTATAATTATTTATATTATTATGTATTATTATTAAAAAACTAGTCTTAAAGTTGTGTCTCTATGTCAAGAACAAAGGCACAGATCGGAAAGAGCGCGCACCCGCCTTCATTCTCTATCCCAGGTGAGGAAGCCTGGTTGGAAAATCCGCGGAATAGCAAACCGAGTCTGGTGTCTTGTGTTGTATGTTTAACACGCCGATGCTCAGTTTCTAATGCACTTGATTGCTGAAAATAACGTCATTATAAATCAGAGCTGGAAAATTATGACCAAGGCCCCAAAGATCCTTCTAGAGCTAACACGAACACATAGTTTCTAAGTGTAAGATCCAGTCATGCATTTAAAAAATGGATTGAAAATGTTCTCACCCAAAACTAGTCCACAATATTGTGGTGAGATAGGTTGTTTTTTAGAGTATGTTTTTGGTTTTTACAATATTTTTATCCTTTCACAAAAAAAAATTCTTTCATAAATAAACTTTATTTATAATAAATCTTTATATCATTAATAAGTTTAATTATGATTCTATGTAGATATTAATAATTATATGTACTCCTATTTCACCACATATATTTATATATATTATAATATATAATATATATATATATATAACTCGAGTTGAAAATATATATATGAGTATTTATATTTATACTATAAATTAATATTATATACGATATAGTACAGCACTGGACCAAATTATTTCCATTATTCTTTAGATATTTCCACTTTGGAACAATTCGCATTAGCATTAGTCTACGGCAGGTGCTACAGAGTGGAATAGAGATCCTTGTAAAGAATATTAGAAATAAGATTATAGAGGGACAGGTTAATTCTGGCAATTCGGAACACGGTGCAAACGCGAATGCGATTATAAGAATGTTACGGTGGGCCATACTATGCATTACGGACTTTGACTCACTATTTTGCAGAGTGTGAGAGTCACCAAACATGCAGTATGACTATTCCGTTCTGTGTGGTCGCGAGCAATTTAAGTTGAGAACGAGCTCGTCGACAGTCTAAAAACAATACGAATGAGAAAGACACTTTTTGTCATGTGTATATAAATAGTTCTAGATATCTGTTGAGAGCAATTGTTCAATGACATCTTCATTCAGCGTGGTTTGACATTACCTCGATATTGTATCCAATGACATTGTAAAGCGTACACTTTCTACATTTCGTACATTTATCTCTCGACCAGCGCAACGAAACTGCATCTGGATAAGAAATCGAATCTAAGCAGCAAGACACAAGGATCCGGATAAAAAAGGAAATGAGCTTCTAAAAGGAAGAGATTTTTTCAATAAACCAGCTTTTATTTAAGGAAAATGAACATAATTAGCTCTTCGAAACGTGAACAAAAAATCCAATAAGATATGGAACCGCTAAATATTGATAAAAAATCAAAGGATAGATAGGATAGTAAATTTGCAGAAATGATAGTAATGGATCAACTTGTTGCCTCATGTTAATAATTACTTTACTTTGTACTGCTAATGAAATTACGGTCCCTTTCTACCCACTTTATCAAAGGAAATATTACGGAGATATTGTTTTATGAGAAAATATATGACTGCGCTAAAACTAAAGCTTCAGAATTAATAACCTCTATCAAACAATCACCTAAGTTAGCTTTCTCCACTGACGAATGGTCAGATACTCCTCAATCGACAGTTTCTTTGTTAGCTCTGACTTATCATGCCGTAGACAAGGATTTCAAACACCAAAAATTTGTGCTGTGAGCTGAAAGATTCACTGAACGTCACACGAGTGAATATCTCAGTGACTCATTTAATGGAATGTTGTCAAAACGGAACCTATCTCCAGATGATGTTTACTGTGTCATGAGAGATGCTGGTTCCAATATAAAGAAAGATCTGTCTTTTTCTTTAGTAAATAACACAAGCTCCGTCAGTCATCAGCTGCACCTTAATATTAGAATGATGTAACATCTCAAACAACAGTCAGCTAAGTTCTCTCAAAATGAGGTCAATTGCGGCACGCTTTAATCATTCGACAATGTCTCAAGTAGAACTAAAGAAAATGGTGGTCAGATTACGTTCTGCAACTTACAGTAATACATGACGACATCACACGCTGAAAATGCACTCTGCAAATGATGATAAGGATGCAAGAACTTAATGAATCTCTCTGCTTGTACGGCCGATCTAATAAAATAAATGTCTTAACATCCCATGACAATTCCACTCTAACCAATATCACCGTAATCCAACTATTTGAAGACCTGACCATGAAAAACAGCAAATATTCTTCATCAATAGCGGAAGTCATGACTCTCGTAATCACCGACAATGATAATCAAGGAATAAAAATAACGAGAGCGATGGTGTTGAGAAATTAAGAAAATGTTCGCCCTCAGAGAGGGCAACGACTTGCATTCAATAGTAACGTTTTTGGATCCTAAACAAAACATACAAAATATTTCAATTCTCTGTTTTTTTTAAGGAGGGTTAAAATAAACGTCTGCCGAAGATATAAAGAAATTCAAAATTACAAGTCTGAAATAGTTCAAGGAACACGAAGAATAGCAAAGGTTGTTTCAAAACGATCCACAAGCACTACTATCACCCACGTCAAGAATGCAATTCTAAATTCAAGTAGCGATAATGTAGATGATCATCTGTCTAAGCAGTCATTAAAAATCGCTGACCGAACGACCAGTAATGTCAAAGAGAAATTCCTTTCCTCTCATGAAGACCTTGCATTCATGGCGGAGGAAACCTGAGGAGACGTGTCCTGTATCTTATAACAGTGTGTGTGTATATATATAATATAATAAGGAATAAATATCCGTTCGAAAACAATATGAGATGTAGTCTATATAGTGTGAATATATATAAATCACTACCCGCTCAAGCGGAGGAAAAAGAGTGCAAGTGAATAGATATAATGAAAATTAGGCGGGTAGTCAATGCTTCTGTCCAATTTATCTATCAGCTGTAAATAAACAAAGTAAATAAATAGATAATAGATAAATACTATCAATATAATATAATATATAGGATATATGAGATAAATAATAGAAAATAATAAAAAAAAATTAATAATTAAGGATATACACATATATATATATATAATATAATATATATATAAAATAAAATATAATTATAGTAAAATAAAATGATATAATATTAGCCAAAGTATATAAGCTATATATATATAGCTATATTTATATATATAATAATAAAATATATGTAAAAAAAAATAATAAATTTATAAATATATATATATAAAAAATTAGTAACTATATATATATATATATATATATATATATATATATATAATAATATTGTTTAAAAATATATATATTTTATATACCTTATAATATATAAATAACTAGATATTATTATATTGTATAAATTATATATATATCTAGTAATAGATAATATATATATATTGGATATTCGCAGTAAAAATTACCATATATTATATAACCAATATTAAATATATATATAATCTCCTTCGATTTTAACGATCTTTATATATCTACTTTATAATAATGTTATTAAATTATATATATATGTATATATATATATATATATATTATATTATAATTCTAACTAAACAATAATATAGTAATCATATATATATATATATATATATATATATATATATATATATATATATATATTATTAGATATATATAATATAGTAATATTATATTATAATATATAATATATATATCTATATTCTATAGTATACTCTGTAGCCGAAGCATTTCTTGAAATTTTAGCGACGTTTAAGATAAATAATATATTTATATTTAATATTTATATATATATATATATATATATATGTATATATATAAGAATTTAATATATATAATATATAATATATACAAATATGATTATAATACTATAACTAATGATATTAACTAATAATATATATAAGTATAAATATATATTAAATATACTATATATATTTGTATATTATTATATATGATATAAATGAGTGTGATAAAAAAGCACCAGGCTCTAAACATCATTTTTTCGTGATATTCGCAACGTTTCGGCCAGAATATATACACACCACCTTCAAGGCTTATAGAAATTAAACAAATATCATGAAGTACCGATATAAAGTATAAAGTGGGCAAAATATAACTACGTATATTAAAATATTTCACAAAATAATACAAGTATAGAAAAATAATACAAAAAAATAGATGAATTGAATATTATCAGAAAGAAGATATACTAAAAATAGATAAATAGTAATATTATAACAATATCACATAGGCACATAATTATATATACTTAGTACTTTATATATATATACCTCTTATAAGTATATACTAGAAAACTATATTTTATCTAATAAAAAGCTGGATTTATATAAAGATTTTTTTTTGCATATATACACAATATATTATATTTATATACATTATATTATATATAAATATTATATAACAATACTATATATACAATAAATATTAATTTTAAAATATTTTAAATTCAGTCTATGAAATTATTATCTTATTAAAATAAGCAGCCTATATAGTGATATATATTATTATATAATACCTTAAATATAATCTTATACTTTATATATATATATATTTATATATATTTATAATTTATTTTATAATATAATATATAATAATATTAAATATTAATAATATATATATATATAATAATAAAACATAATTAATAGATATTAATAATAATAGGTTTTAATTCATCGCTCGTTTTGTATCTAAAATCTTCATCACGATTTAGGACTGAAAAACCAACTTGCATAACGATGACTCACCATAAAGATTATATATTAATTTTATATATATATAGTATTATATTATAATATTATTAAATTATTAAAGGATAGTAAATAAAAATATATTAAACTACATTTTTATTTATTAATATATATAATAATATATTCATTATAATATATGTATATATGTAAATCATATATATTACTAATACTAATAAAATATATATATAGATAATTATATTATAATAATATATATATAAATTTATATATTAACTAATGATATATTAATATAATATGTATTATAATATAATTAATTTTAATATATATATATAATTATATTAATATTATTACATATATAATAATTTATATCATTATTATATATATAAATTAATATTATTGTATTATATATGTATAATTATTAATAATATAATTATATTATATATATTATTATATATATAATTATATTATATATAATATATTATATATATAATTTATATATATACATATATAATCATATTTATAAATTTAATAAATTTTAGTTTTAATATTATTAATTATATATATTATATATTAAATAAATTATATAATATATATATTATATATATAATATTATATTATTTATATAATATTTATATATATATATGTATAATTATATAATTATATATATTAATTTATTATATAATTTTTATAAAATATAATATATATATATATATATATATATTTATATATTTAATATTATTAATTTTTATATATATATATAATTATTATTATAATTATTAATTATATATATATATATAATTTATATTAACTTATATTATTATATATATAATTATTATTCATAATTATATATATATTAACTCATATAATTAATATATACTATATTAATAATTTAATTATATTATTATATATAATATTTATACTTATATTATAATTATATATATTAATTGATTAATTATTATATATTAAGTTATATATTATATTATTTTATTAATATAATATTAGTATATATTAGTGTAAATTATCTACCTTTACATATTAATGTCTAATAAGCTGTATAAGAGCTACTATAGTATATACTATATATATAACTCTTGAAAATATATAATGATATAATATATATAGTATTATAGTATATAGTATTCATAGTAAGTGAAAAAATTATGTTTTATATATATATTATAATATATATAATATATATTCATATTAGTATATAAAATTATTATATATATATATATATAAATATATGCTATATATATATATTCAAAAAATGTATACCTATATCTATAAATTTACATATATATTATTATATGTATATATATATATAGGATATATATATTAATATATATATATATAACGTATAAATATTTATATTATAGATATATATATATAGTATAATTAATATTATACCACGTTATTATTATATATTTATACCGAAAACCATATTACTGAAATATTCGGATCAGGTCTGTATAATGATAATATATTATATTATATATATTATTATAATTTAATTATAATATAAAACTATATATAAATTATGTAGATAATTATATATAAAATTATAGCGTTTTATATCTGTATTCATGGATGAGTTGGCCAAAGACATACTAGAACTAAGAGATATACGCAAGAAAATAAACTCTATATGAATTCTTTTTGACAGAAGACTACCCTGAGTGAGAGTTAAACAAAACGAGCAACATACTGAGATGTGATATTTGAGGTCACATGTCAGAATCTATTGTCAGTGTATTCATCGAATCGTACGCCTTGATAAATACGGTTATTTAAAGAAGAGACCTGCATTGCTACCATGTCTGCCATTCTTCAAACGAATCGTTACAACATCAATCTATGTTCCTTATTACTAGAAATTCAGAGGTGTAATTATTAGGCCGACTTGCTACGTCTGCAAAGAAACTAATTTCAAAGTGCATTAGCATTTCTGTAATGGTCTTTTCAATATTTAGACATTGTTTTGCATTGCGTTACATGCTTCGATTCTGAAGGTAACTTGAGATCACTATTATCTTAAATAGTATAACTTATGCAAATTAAATTCTTTGCATTATGAAAGTCAATATTTTATCTGCGATAGATCTAGCCTTTCCATTAGTAAGTAATTTAGAATTATAGTGACTTACTGATATAGTTTAACTATTAATAATATCATTTTTGAAATAAAAGTTCACACGAATCAAATTATATATACTAGTCTATTATATATATATTATATATGTTACTATCTATCTTATACTACTATGTTTTTAGTCAATACGGTATAGTATTTGCTATAGTCCTAGATATGTAATCATGATATCTATTGTAGTACAGAATTACCTTTCATGAACTTAATAATGCTATAGAAATAGAGATTATTACTTATATTATATACCAGTATATATATGTATAGGTACTCCGTATTTACTTAAATAAATGAAGCTTATTACATGATATCAAAAACCAAAATTCTTAATAAATAGTACTTTATTTACTTATAACTTAAGATACTATCTTATAGGTTATATTACATATACTATCTACTATAATAATAATGATGCTTTATAATGATTTATAGCACTTTTTATATTATATTAAATGATCAAAACATAACTATTATTGATATACTATAAGAAATCCAATAAACTGCCTGAATAGTATAATGATAACCAATTCATTCTACGTATGTATACTATTACATAGCATACTATATAAAAGTGAATACCCATTATACGCCTTTTAGTAGCAATACAATAAATATAACTTTACTATTCTAATAATAAATTATCATTTTATGTGATTACTATTAATTCTAATTATTATATTACATAAGGGGAAACAGTATATCAAAGAATCTTATATAATATATATATATTGTAATAACATGCATAAATAAAAATTACTCACCCTACTTACATTACGGAATGAAAACCTGTGTTAACGCTCAGCAACACATGAGTTAAATTTTTAAGTTAAATCTTTTTTTGATTGTGTAAATTACTTCTTTTTATTCAATTTATTTTACCGTTATTATTTTTTCAATTCTTAAAGCAATGTTCGTTATAGTATTTAATGCACATATATATATTTATATATTTAATTATTATTATTTAATTATATTAATTAAATATTATTATTATATTATATAATATATTAATATTAATTTATAATTATTTATTATCTTGTAGGTATAGTATATGAATATTATTATATATATTTATATATAATTATATTTGATCTATATAATTTATTTATATATTGATTATTTATATTAATTAAATAAATTATTATTATATATTATTTAATTTATTTAATTTATTTATTTAGATATATTTAAATTATTAACTTTCTATTCATTTAATTATTATAACATTCATTAATTATTAGTAATTATATGTATAAGTTAAAAGATCCACATTCATGAACATTTAAATTATTCTTATCTTTATAATTTAAAATATTATTGTGAGTCTCTTGTATCATTAACATATGAATATTTTCCAAGTGCTAAAATCTCTAAATATGTAATTAATTACTTATATATAAATAATTAATATATCTAAAACTCTAATATAATATTATAAATTTTTATATATGTTTTGCTTTCGTAGTTATTACATTAATTCCCAGTTGGAAATATTAAATTAATTACTATATATAATGATAGATATAATTTTCCGGTAAATAAATATGAATTATTGTAAATTTACTGTATTAAATTTTATTTAACAATTTAAATGCATTTTATGCTCATTATTCTTTTTAGCGAAAGTAATTTGATATATCTGAAGATATCCATTCTACTAGAAGATTTTTTAACAAATTCTCTGTTTTAAATTTGAAGTTCTTTAAAATTATGCCTTTTCGTTAAATATATATTTTACATCTTAATCTTATTAATGATTAAGTTAAACAGATTAAAAATCGTTTAATCTAATTTTTCAAGTTTCTATAATAGAATAAAAATATATTAATATCTCTTTATTTACACATTTTATGTTTCTGAAGGAGTTGTTGTTATTATTGCCCTATCAAACTTATGTCAATTAATTTATGATTGTGTGTGTTATTTTAGATTTTATATTTTAAGAATAGTTTTTTTTTTTGATTTAAGCCCTAAAATAAAAATAAGGAAAGTATTTTGGCTTACTGATTTATATTTTTTTCTTCTTGGACTATTTAATTTTTATTTTATGTTTTTGTTCCTATTTTCAATTCCGGGTTTTATTATCTGCTTATCTTAAAGTGTTAAAAAAAAAAATATAAATCTTAATACAAAATCATAAGTTTAAATTTTTTGCTATTAGTTATAAAAATAAGAAAGAGCCTGATATATATCGCTGTATATTAAAAGTAATTTTGAATTATTATAAGTCCACGGTGTTATTTAATATATGAATACATTTTCATTAATTTCCTCTCTTACTGTCATGACTATTTCCTTCAGGTACCTGATTATAGCTCATATGAACTAATCATGTATCTCAGTTGATTCGTGATTAGGAATAAAGAGTTGGAAGATGAATAATAAAGATTTCATTGAGTCAGTGAATATTAAAATGCCATTCCGTTAAACGTTCTTAATCGTAAGCCTAACAGTTTTGTTGATTTGATTTCATTAGCTCTAAATTTATCATGTTCATTTTAGCGTTTAGTAATGTACGACTTCTCATATCATTAGTATTATTATTCATGATAGCTAGTTGATCAATAGTATTTATTAATTTTAATAAAATTAATGTAATGTAAATTAATTTTACTTTAATTTATCTATATCTGATTACTACTATACTATCCCAACTAAATGCTTCTACTACTTACTACTTAATTCTAATCTACTAACTTTAACTTCTACTTTCTGTTTATTAATTTAACTTAATCTATTTACAGTACTTACTTATATCAATTCATTCTACTTTTAATCTTATTATAACAATTTAACTACTAATCTTTACTTTACAGTTTACTTAATCTACATGAATCTATACTTATCTGGCTACTATGTCTTACTGACAGCGTAACTACTGATAATTAACTACCTTATATTCTACTACAACTTACTTGACTGAACTACTACTTTACTACTACATTACAACTACATATTAACCTAAAATAATATGTATTATAGTATAATTTAATTCATATTTATAACCTTATTATAATAAATAAATATATAATAATTCAATAATTAATAAAATTAATAGTACAATGATTATATATATATTCAATTTGCATATAATATAATATAATAATAATAATAAATAAGTAATAAATAATAATATATAGATAACTAAATTATATTATACAGAGTAGTTTCCTGTCCAATGTGAGGTTATATCATCAAAGACTTTTATAAGCAAAATAAAAGAGCGACAAATTTGGAGAAAACGGCGTTACTTGAAACACTTTGAAAACTTCTTCATAGTTTAATACATAGTAGATAAAGATTATTAAAAAGAAATATGTGTGAGTTGAAAATCTTTTTCGAAATCAAGAATCATTAGAAAAAAATATGTTGGAACGTACACAAAGTTTACTCTCAATTACGAGTCGACAGTTTTCTAATTTGAAAAAACAACTTGATATTAATGCAACTTGTTTAAGAGGCCAAACAATAGAGAACGAAATTAATTTGTATATTTTATCTCGACCCATAGTTTTGCTATTTAGTATCTGTATGTATTTAAATCACATCTAATATTTACAGTTTTATATTTCGCATTTTTTTTTTTGAAGAAAGAAATATTATATCAGAAGGTGAACTGCAGCTAAACATGTAAATCTAATGAGAGGTTAACGACTTATGTTACTGAACAGAAAAATGGTAAAAGTCATAATGGGTGTTTCCACTCCGAAGTTATTGGGGGCGGTTTTTATAGATAAACTCTCAGTAATAGACACATGCCGGATAAAATGGAGTTGACTTTACTAAATGTTAACACTTTAATTAAAGAACTGTCTAACTTATTACACTCTGAAGTTCACTTAATAAGAAGTGATATTTTATTCTAAACTATAAACAAGTAATGGAAGTTGAAAATTGGAGAAGTGTGTGACTACAACATAATTCTAATAAAACGGTCCGACAGAGTCAAAATATTTTAATTTGTTGTTATATTTTATTGTTTATTAATCTATCAATTATTATTTTACTATTTTAAGCATTACATTTTAACATATTCGCTCAACTTTTGATTCTTTCACTCTGTATTGAAATATCTTGATCATCATTAGAGGTTTATAAATATATTATATATATATATATATATATATATATATAATATATATATATATATATATATATATATATATAATATATAATATATATATAATATATAATTATAATATATATTGGTCATGCCAAATTTTCTTAACAGAACAAAGTTTAGTAGGGAGGAATTTTACGACGATGAGAATAAAAATCACATATGAAGTGAAAATTATTCAAGCTCACCTACACTTAGGTTGCTTATATTTCATTGCGTAGTACGAAAATAAGAACGAGAAGAATTAAATACATAATTTATCAAAGTCATCGTGTTGCCGCGGAGCGTCGCCCGCGTCTGCAATGCATCTCACCGATCATCGTTTATACCACCTACGGATAACGTTTAATTAAAAAAGTTCATGGCTCTACTTCATTCTACAAACTACGTACATAAATCGGTACTTTATATTAAAAAAAAATTGCTAGCTTACTCATTTTTATAATCTTAAGTCTGAAGCATTAAATTAAATTTAAAGTTATAGACCTAAATAGAGTATAATATTATATAATATATATATATATAATACTAAAACTATATATAGTATATAACATAATATATATATAATATATAATATATTTATAATTATATATTATGTTAATATTATCAGGATTTATCCTTTGTAAGGCTTTTTTTAATATATATTAAGAGTATAGTTTTGAAATTCGAATAATTAACTAAAGAAAGTTTGTTTCTTTTTCTGTTTCATAAACTTTCCTTTTCAACTTTCTTTCATTTGAAAATTACCTCGCCGATTAATTTTGTTCCTAGTTGCATAATCGGCATATTATATACTAATATATTATATATATATATATATATATATATATATAATATATATATATTATATAATATATAATATATATTACATAAATATATTATATATATATATATTACTATATATAATATATATAATAGCCTACACCATCAGGAAAAAAATGTAGTAAGTTATAAATATAATAGTATAATCTATATTTATATATTTAGTTTCATTAAGAAATACTACATTTTTTTCCTGAGTGTTGTAGGCCTAATTATTATATATAATTATATATTTATATTTTATATTATCCAATAAATTAATTGTTATTATAAATATATATATATATAATATATATATTATATATATATATATATTGAATTTTGGCCTACGGCCAAGAAAGCCACAGCACGCCACTGATATATATATATATAATAATAAATATATATATATATAAATTTATACAATATATTATAATTATATATATATTATATATATATATATATAATATATATTTATATATAATTATATAATACATATATATATATATATATTTAATATATATATAATATATATATAATATATAAATATATATATATAAATATATATATATATTATAAGATTTAAATGATATACAGATTATGTATGTATTTCAGTAATACTTTCACAGGTTACTATAAATTTTAATTTATCTCACTCGAGAATCTTATATATTGACATGTCCCCAATTCGCAAATAAATGCTAAACACAATATCATATTAGTCTTAAACAAAAATAAAAAACGTCCAATAATTTTTTATAAAAATTTATATCAAATTATTACTTAATTAGAACTCCAGATATTTTTGCAATAGGACTGACGAACGGCGTATTTAAGAAGTATTCCAAAAGTATAAAACTCATTTGTTTCTTCAAGATTTTGAACATGTGAAGCATCCACCCAGAACAGACTATATTTTTATGGTAATTGTTTACTGGAACTAAATAAAAGAATTTCAGCAACTCAAATTACATTATCAAAATTAGAAACTTATGCCCCTAGAAATGTGATCTTTTAGAATCTAGAGGACCCAGAGAGAGAGAGAGAGAGAGACAGAGAGAGAGACAGAGAGAGATAAGAGAGAGAGAAGAGAGAGAGAGAGAGAGAGAGAAGAGAGGAGGAGAGAGAGAGAGAGAAAGAAAGAGAGGAAAAGAAAAGGAGAGAGAGAGAGAGAAGAGAGAGAGAGAGAGAGAGAAATATTTTATAATCGAAATATACAAAAAGATAATCTGTGAGGATATGTCAATATAAAGTACTTTTTTTTTTTTTTTTTTTTTTTTTTTTTTGTTTTTTTTTTTTTTTTTACCAGGATTTTATTCATTCAGAATTTTGAACAGCAGAATTGAACTCAAGGGATTAATGAATGATTTATCCATACCAAAATATGTTGCTTCTTGTTTACTATTAATGGATTAAACCACAGTGTTTAAAACTTATACGCTACCAAAAACATATAATCTTGATCTGTTCATAACGATCTCATGATTAATTATTTGACATTCATAATTTGGAAAAAAAGATGTCAATATGTTTTAATGATTTTATTACATTTTTAGTAATAATATTTAAGGTCACAATAATTAATAATATAATTAAATAATTAATAATATTAAGTATATATAATTTAATTATCAATTATATAATTAATAATAATAATTAATGAATAAATTTAATAATATATAATAATATATAATTTAAGATTTTCATGCTTAAAAAAATTAAAAATAATAATAGATAATAAATAATATAAAAATAATCATTAAATAATCAAATTAAATAATAATAATAATAATTAATAATAATGTATAGAACAATAATAATAATAATGATAATTTAATAATATCAATAATAATAATATAATCATAATAATTAATAATAAATAATAGAAATAAATTGAATGATATTAATAAAAAATGAATATAAAATATTAATAATTATAAAAAGATAATAATAAATCCGGCATCAATGGAGGAAAATGAATTAGAAATAAAATTAATGAAGATTTAATTAATAATAATTAATATATATAGATAATAATAATAATATAATATCAATATAATAAATAATAATAATGCAATTAATGAACATAATAAATAATATAATAATAAGTAATTAAAATAATAATAAAAAAAAAATAATAAATAATAAGGGAATGTATGATTTATCTTATCTATATGTTGCAATATGTTCTGCCCAATTTCATGAATCAAAAACAGGCCAATTTTCCTTTATTTAAACTAATGCACTAAAATCAAAGCCGATCAAACATAAAAAGGAAAAAAAGGAAAAATGAAATAAATAAAAAAACTCCAAAAAAGCGCAGCCAATTTCATATAAAAATAAGGCCATAAAAAAAATTTCATCAAAATTATTAAAAGTTAAGAGTATTTCTGAGAATGAAAATCTTCAAATAAATTCCATTCTGACTAGCAAAAAAAAAAAAAAGGAAAAAAAAAAAAGAAAGAAAGAAAAGAAAAGCATTCAAGAAGAAGAAACCAACGAAAACAAATGAAAACACATAATTAAAAGGAATGAGATCTATTCATAAATGTTTCTATTGCGATATTGCTATTTTCGACTTCTATTGGACTGGCTGCTATTCTATAAGATAAAGTTTCATTAAACTTGCTGCCTCCGATCGAGAGAGTGCGTGTGGACGGTTCCTTTCGAACCTCCTCAATCTCGATATACCCAACTTCTTTCTCTTATACTTGGAGATTCGACTCATCTCTCAATACTTGTTTCTTCGACTCCCTTCAACAAGCATCTCGTCATACACAAGGATGCGCGAGAGTGAGAGAGAGCGCGAAGTTAATCTCACACACAAAAATAAAAATGCGTTCTCTTTTATATATATATATAATATATATATATATATAATATATATTATAATATATATATTATATTATTATATAAATATAATAATATATCATTATATATCTATATAGTATATAAAATAATGCCCTAACTTATATATACTAATATATATATATATAATATAGATATATTATAAGTATATGATATATATAATTTCATTAGAAGCAATATTTCATTAGAGAAAATGAGAACTTTAATCCTCAAATTTTAAAATGTGTTGTACCACAAATTGTATTTATGTGGTATGTGGTAGCGGTATTCACTGGCAATGAAATGGCAAAAAGCGTATTGACATAGAAACAATCACAAACAAAATTCATATTTGCTACAACATAAGATAAAGAAGAGCGTCACCAATTTTGGTTCTGGTAAGAAATATTTCTAAGAGATTAGGCGTGCTTAGTGTCCTTTGTCCTAATAAGAGAGAGAGTAGATGACGATGAGGAGAAGAGAACGAAGAGATCGGGAAGAGAAAGAGAGAGAGATGATGAGATCTGAGATAGTAGAGAGAAGTAAAAGGATTATTTGATGAGGATGAAGAGAGAGAGAAGAGAGAGAATTGGAGAGAGAGTGAAGATACGAGGAGGAAAGAGTAGAAGAGAGAGATTGAAATAGAGAGAAGAAGGGGGAGAAAAGAGATGAGAGAGAGAGGAGAAGAGAGAGAGAGAGAGAGTGAGAGTAGATGAATGAGAGAGAGATTGACAGATGATAGAGAGAATGAGTATTAGATGAGAGAGAGAGAAGAATGGGAGAGAGAGAGAGGCTGAAAAAAAAGGAATAGAAGAAGAAAGAAAAAAAAAAGGAGAGAAGAGTGAAGATACAAATAAGAGAAGAAGAAAGAGATTGAAATAGAGGGAAGAAGAGAGAGGAGAGAGATGAGACAGAAGAAAAGTGGTGTAAGGGGTGTGATGCAACAGTTTGACATCTAGATTGAGACTGAAAAGAGTCAGTAAGAATGAGAGAGTTGTACATTATGTGGAATTTCCCCAGATGTGCTATGCATACTCCATATATAGACAAATAGAGAGAGAGAGAGAGAGAGAGAGGGAGAGAGAGAACCAGGTAAATTAATAGCTTATCAGTTAGCTAGTCTATTTAGGGAAATTAATCAGTCCCAAGCCAAATCAGTCCTAAATGTATCATCTATAAAAGTGCAAAATCCTGAACCCTTTCTCGAGCAGTTAATGAAAAGCAAATTTGGAATCTGAACAAGGTGAGCTTTGAAAAATCAAATTCTTCACTTAGAGATGTTCATGTATAGACATATTATTGATGCAGTAATCACCGTCTATTCCGCAGATGCATCCGTCACATTTATTAAAGATCCGCATCCGCATCCACATCCGCGTCTTTACTAACCTTTTTTCGTACATTAATTCTATACTAAATGATAAAAGAATTTTTATAATAAAATATCAATTTAAGATTAATCTGAACGGCAAACTTTAAATGAGAAGATACCATAGGACTCGAACTCTGAACTGTTTGTTAATGGATGACTCATATCTTCAGCATCGAGGATGATAATGCAGTTGTGTAGAGGAGTGCATAGGGATAGATGTAGGGATTGCTCAAAAAAATCAGCGCCTCTACAGCTTCTGTCTCCGATGTAATACCAATTAATCTCAACGCTAAGGAAAGCATTTTGAACCATCTTCAAATGAAAATGATGACGGTTTAAAAGAATGAAAAATTGTAAATAAAACTAGAGCTAGAAAAACCTTTGGTTTTTTGTGAAAATTAATGACCTTCATATCTAATAAATAACATAAAATAAAGATCCCTTTATGCTTTAATTAATGGCAAGTTTTTTGTAACACCAAATTAGAACAAGAGTTTCAATTTGTGTTTGCTTGAAAAATCTTCAATCCTGAACAGTCTATTTAATTTCGCCATCCGATTAAAATAAAAAAATGAACTATACAGACCATCACCTTCTACAAGTAAATCAATAACAGTATCACTGGAAGAATTTACAGTCCAGTAGTGATGAGGAAACACGCATACAACCAAAAGATGTAGTGCAAATGATTGAAAACTATCACGAAGAAAAACGACTTAGATACAACATGATAATCTATCAGTTGGCTTGGAAAGTTAACCACGAAATGTCGACCATGCTTAAGTAAACTTTGCAAAGGAAAAACTTGGCCTGTCCTCCAACTAGTGTTCCAGTGAGAGAATAGTTAGCAATGCTGGGCTAAATATGATGAAAAGAGAAAACAGACTCTCAGCAAGAAAAGGCAGAAAATTGACATCCGATTTCTCTAAGCACAGCCTTCCAATATTTGCAAAATAATAAGAATAAGTATATGGAAGTTGATAACAACCATTTGTAAAAATTCTCATATGCGATAAGCGTGAGTTGAGGAAAGATGTGGTTATGGTGTGCATTGAGTTTGTCCCCATTTCCCGCACTCCCTTGGTAACAATTATATTAATAATTGTGTTTATGCTAAAACTTCGAATATATAATATATATATTTATTAAATATATATATATATTATATAGTATAAGAATTATAAATATTATACATATATATATTTACTATCTTATATATATATATATATATATAATATATAAATAATATATATATATAGAACCATCCGCCTCCGCAGTCCGCGGATGTTAAATCAAAAATCCGCATCCGGCGGATGGCGAAAAAAAATGACATCTGCTTGACCACATCACATAGTATCACGTATAATATTAGTGATATACTTATATTATAACTTTATATATACCTAGACTTACGCTAGTCTTATATATATACCGATATGTAATATATATATATATATAATTATATATATATATTATATAATATATAATATATATATTATATAGAGTATATATTATATATATAGAATGTAGGTATAATAGTAGAACTAATATATATTACTGAATATTTATCTTATATATATATATAATATATAATAATATAATATATATATATATATATATATATATATAATATATATATTTAATCTTAGCAATAACTCGCTCCTGGTCACGTATAATATATTAAGGCACCCCCCTTAGTACATTTACTTTGATTTTTCCATGCTAAAATATTGTCTTTCAAGAGTCACAATGTATAATATAAAGATATATGGAGTACTTATGCACAAGAAATAAGAGACTCAAATATATTTGATAATTACTCTGAAATACTCATCCAAACTCAAGGAATGTACTAATTCTTTTATTCCTTTAAATGTCTTTAAATGTCTTCTTAAAATGTGATACCGCATACATCTGCCTGACGAAAGTGTGATAAGTATGCTATCAGTCAGAAAAACGAATCACAACTAAATCGTCATCTTATGTCAAATACCATATACGCAGCAACCATTGTAACAATCGCCTTAAATGTTAGCATCATTTTACCATAGAATGCTAATAAACATCGTCTTGAGATTTCTACCGACCAGTCAGGACTAATAATATTTCTATTCATAATTAGATATATAGAAAATGTCTTGAATTAAAAACTTCAATATTTTTATTTTAGTTATCTATACTAGAATTATCATCTTTATTACGTTGAACAAATATCTATCTTTTATTCAAATTAAAATTAATAATTGAATATATATATAATATCATATAAATATATTATATAATATTAATATTATTTAATTATATATATTATATATTAGTATTTGATTATTATTTAATTAATATATTTATTATAATTATTATATTTATATTATAGTATGATAATTATTATATTATTATTAATTATATATTAATTATTATTATATAGTAAATATAATTTAATATTATAAAGTATTTTTTTTTATTATAATGTATATATGATTTATTATATATAATATATATTCTATATATAATATAATTATATATTATATATTATACTATTTTCATAGTTATTAATAATTATTATAATATAATATATATATATAATTTAGGATTAAAATATTACTATTAATTGATCATATATATACTAATTTAAATATCTTTCATATATCAATATATATAATTATATTATAATATCAACAAATTATATATATTATATTTATATTATACTAATTATTATATGAATATTATATATATTATTATATTATAGTATTACTAAATATATAATTAATTATATTAATTTATATCATATTATATATATAATTAATATTTTATATCTATAATAATATATACTATATAAATTACCTATATATATTACAAGTATTGTCACACATACCACGTCACGCGGGCAGCCTCTATTTAAATGGGGGGATTACACTCAAAAAGTTCACCCTCTAGCTGAGTCAAATTATGCGCACTAATTGCACAGACGGCTAAGTCTTTAAAGTGAAGTGGTAAGTAATTATAATTAATTTCTCTCAACAGTGAATACAGAGATGATATGAGAAATTTTACTCACATGAACAATCAGGTGGTGGGAAGGAAGGAAGACCACATGTGAAACTAATGCCTAGTAGTATTACCTGTGTCAATCTAACAAAACTCGTGACTAGATACATTAGAACACCTTGTGCTTAAACTGAAGGTTATCTGATTCCGTTAAAGGTAATTAATTAGGTGAGTATCGCGAATATAAGACTAAGGGTCTCATCGTATGAGCAACTGTCACGCCTGTCACGATTATTTTAGTAATTCATAGTATCCTACAGTACGAAAAGGTAATGAGTGAGTAATAAAATATTTAAGGCCACACACATTGGTGCCGACAAGATAGAAGAATATCGGTCAAAAAACCTTTAAACAGAAAATCATAATCAAACCGTTTATAACTTGGCCTATGACTCGACCCTGTCCAAAGCCGAGGTGAAACCAAGACCCCCCCCCCACAGATATACACACGTACTTACCATACATGGGTGGATGAGATCCTTGTATAACTGGATTAAAACTGAGAAGAGGCGAAAAAATAGGAAAGCACAGTCTAAACAGAACTTCCGGTTTCTTTGAGACCGCCCTAGCAAACTGTTGTTTGATACGCGGTGTAAATTTCGAAATAATTGTTTTAGTTTAATACTTTTGAGGCAAGAAAAAGAGTTATATATGTTGTCAAAAAGGAGAAGAAGAGAAGAAATCCTTCAAGAAAAGGATACGCAATAAGTTGTAGCATTGAGCGTGCAATTCATCGCGTCGAAAAGGATGAAGAGTTGTTATAGTGTTAGAAGTTTAATGACTAGTAGTTTCTTTATAGGAGAGCAGAAATCCGAAAGTAATCTACCTATAGTGAGACGGAACCCATCCAGGAAATTCATATCCAGTTAATCAGCGAGTGAGAACTCAGTTGAATCAAAATTCATCAAGGAGATGGGGAACTCTTTACAAGTAGTAGAGAAGAGCTATAGTGATATAATGAGTTGACAGGAGCAGGTCGAAGTCAAATCACTATCATTCATGAGCTCTAGGGATAGAGTAAGTTTGTGGGCAAGGTGAGAATCATTGACATATAAAGTATGAATAAGTGGAGATACACGACAGAACCCTGAGGCATATACTACATATATACTATTAGTATAAGTGTACTAATAATTAGATGTTCTTTAAAAATATGTTTCATATATATATAAGAATATATATATAATAATATATATACATATATACATATTATATTATAATAATATAATTATTATAGGAAAATGACAATATTCTTATTACAATAACCAACCTAATAAATCAAAATAATATAAATGCATAAAAAGTATCAAATTTATTCCCGTAATATATATTTCTTATCTTAAAATAAAATATATAAAATAAATTTATCATATATAAATTGATGAAGTAAATTGGAGTACAATTGGTGGCAATATTTCGTTCATTTTTTATTACAATGTATGGATACGTCATTTATCAGCTCTTTTAGATTGATATTATAACGCGGCTGAAACTGTTTTATCAATAGATATTTAATCTTAATCAATTAAGTGTAATGCTGTATAGCGATATATACTTTTGCCGCGATTCAACTGTTATAAATAACATATATCAACAAAAATAAATATATCATCCTGAAGCTAAAGGTAATTAGTTCATTGGTGATTAAATCCGACTGCATTAAATTCTGAGTATTATCACTATTAAATAATATATATTACGAAAATAAAAACATAGAAGAAATTTAAATTTCTAAAAATTTTTTTTTAATATTGTACATATAAATTTATTAAAACATTTACATTAAAAGGAGACTAATCAAATTTCGTACTTTTGAAGATGTAGATGTGATTCTATATACTAAATCTAGTAATCTTGTTGATTAAATCTCCTCAGGTGGTACTAAATACATCCTCTCACATAAAGTAGTAAGTGGAGTAGTAAGTTATAAATCATTTTCGTAAGTGATATAAGGTCAATTGCAAATAACATTTATACTATGGATTCCAATAATTTTTTATAACTTATTAAATTATTAATAATTATACTATTATAATTACAAGACTATTGATTATCATTATATATATGTAATATATTATATAATATTATATAAATGTTACTGGAGGCTAATTAGGGGACTTAATGCTAAGCAGTAAAAGAGATGGCTACGTACTATATATATCATATAGATGTTACAGAGTCAACATATTTATATAGTAGCTAAGATTATAATAACCAAGTCTAAATATAATGTAATATATATATATATGAATATATAATATATATATTACTTCAATAATATATTAACTATAATATTTCAAATATATATTAGTATATAATAATATATATAATATCTATATATATATATATAATACATTATATTATATTTATATTGACAGATGCGTATAATTATAGGACTAAATTAGTAATCTCTAAGCCATAATTAAAAGCAAATATTAAGAACAATGAAGTAACACTAACGATAAAACACCTTGTTTCTTAATGCGGGTTACTCTCACTATATAATCATCTGTCGCCATACCTATATGCTAATTTAACTATAACTTAATTCCAAACAATTTAACACCCTTTATTATATATATATATATATTATATATTATTAATATATAATTGTATATACTTAATATATATTAATAGTATATATATTATAATTAATAATTAACTCGAGTAACTTATAATATAATAATATATTATATTAATAATAATATATTATGATAATAACTATTATTTATAATATATACTATATATATACTCATAATTATATATATAATATTCCATATATATAGTATGTAAATATATTCCTATATATTAAATATATATTAATATATCTATATATATA
>JABUQX010000493.1:20000-27399 GCA_015478945.1 Trachelipus rathkii | reverse complement strand
AGGATGATCAGCATGTATGTCGCGATGTCAGTCTGTTCCACTTCAGGACAAGCCGTCGACTGGTTCGGATTAAGTCCGGCTAAGGCAAAGGCGATCGAAGGTTGTCGGAGAGGGTATGCTGATCTGCACGAGTATTTGGTTGGCAAAGCAGGAGGCTGGGTGTTCTTCTGGCAACTCTGGGACACTCTGGAAGGGACAGAGAGAGTATACAAAATACTCTCTGTAGTTATCTCTATGACAGGTAACTCAGCGGCTTACCTGCCGAAATTATCCTCTTAGGTATTAACTACTTTTTAGGTGGAACAGGACTTAACTGGCAGGATCTCGGAGGTCCGGCGTAAGATTATCACCATCCACGGAGACCTTCCACCTACAGGAGACTCTTGAAGAATCGTCCAAAGGTATCTGGTAACCCTGAAGGAGTTTCTAACCTCTTTGGTAGGCTCAAAGAGAGGGAGAGAAGTAGGGCCAGTCGGAGATCTTGTAGTCCAACTCCGGGGGAGAGACGAGGCAGCCCAACTTCTTGTAGAGAGACGTGGCAGTTCAACTTCTAGTAGAGAGACGAGGGAGTCCAAAACCTCTTGTAGTTTCTTCTTCTTCCTGGCTTCGTAGGTCGGATCTGATATTTCAGCTTATTGTTCTATATTAGCAAATTATCTCTTAGTGGTAGCAAAGCGCTACGAATTATCTCTTTAAAGGCTAATAAGACAAGAGCGAAACACCAGATGATTTATTTTTAACGAAAAAAGTTTACAAAGTCTATATAAAAAAGTTACTATATTAATAATCAGTTTTAATACAAATATTATTACTATTACATTGACCAATTTATAACTTTTATTTTATTTTTATTATAATATTTTAATACATTTTAAAAAAAATATATTTTATGGTCTAACTTTTTTTAAACTTCGGATTTTGTAAATATAATAAAATGAAAACATTGCGAAGCTGTCGGTAGATGGCGTTTGCCTTCACATTCTGGAACATAATATAAACACAAGATGGAGTTTTATTGTTAAAAGTTCATTATTATTGCTTAAAAAAAAAGTTTTTATAAATAAATATTTGATATAATAATAAATATTGATAATATTATAATATAATATAACAAATGTATATTTTTAATATACAATTTTAATTATTAACATCTGAATAATGAAAACACGTCATGCTTAAAACTCATTCACTAATTTATCTTTTTTTTACTTTTTTTTTTTATGGTTCATTCTGTAAGTATTTTCGTTTGGGAAAACTAACTTAAACACTTCACTATATATTTACTTCCCCACCAGAACACGGAGTGACTTACATCATGAAGAGGAACCGGTGCTGAGGGGAACACTTAAAGAAAGGGACTGAGTGGATTCCATCCTGAATCGGACTCTATTAGGAAATGTGTATTTCTTTTTTTTATATATTTGATAAAATCACTAAAAGGGGCACTGAGTGGCTTCTATCCTGAAGCGGACTCTATTAGGGAGTGTTTATTTCTTTTATTATTATATTTGATAAAATCACTAAAAGGGGCACTGAGTGGCTTCTATCCTGAAGCGGACTCTACGGGAGGGTTTCGTCTAGTAAGGGGGGCACTTGGAAGAATAGGGACAGTAGGAATCCTTAGGACACCAGCGACGTCAGCGGGACATCAGGAACATCGGTCGGCTCAGCGAACAATCAGCATCATTCAGGGTCATCAGAGCACATCCAGGAGTCATCAGGGACATCAGGATTCATCAGGGACATTCACGATCATCAGGGACATCAGGATCACAGCGGACATTAGGGATATGCGGATCATCAGCGGACACCAGAGACAGTTAGGATCATCAGGACTTCAGAGAACATCAGGATCATCAGGAATCGTTGACGTTACCGTTCCATAAAAGCAGGTTTTAAACGGCTAATTGAGACTACTGTAGTTTGACCATTCCTGAGTTCTATCTTCAAACAATGTGTCATTCGTTGAAGGACTTTCAAAGGACCACTATAGGGAGCTTCTAAGAGTTTTCTGATCCTATCAGTCCTTAGAAAAACATGAGAACAGGTCTTGAGTGCCTCCGAAATATATGAAGAATTGTTGAAGGAGTGAAAAGTAGGAAGGTCTCTAAAGTCCAATTCTTTCATGTTGGCGATAAATTTCTTCATAAAAGAATCCATTTCTTGTTTTCTGTTAGGAGAAGACTGAAGAATGTCCATAGGACAAAGTGGAGTTTTTCCAGTTACTGCTTCAAAGGCGGAATAACCGGAATCGTTTGGAATGCATCTGAGACCAAGTAGAGTGATGGGTAAAGACAGAAGCCAGTTTTCTTTACGTGCCATCAAGGCAGGGTCTTGAGAGATCGGGAAACCTTCTATCTGTGAAATTTGTTTGTGGGTGGTAGAGGTTGTCGAAAGACGATGGGAAACCAATCATATGTGGACAACTCACTTTGAAGAACCTGCTTTCGAATCATTGAGGCCTGTCAGAATCACATAGAGAGGAACACCGAATCTGAATATCCACTGCATAAAAGCATAGGCAACAGATTTTGCTGTAGTGTTTGTAATTGGGAAGGCTTCAGCTCATTTTGTGTTTCGTCGATTGCAAGGTTAAGTAGATAACGAAAACTGAGAAAAGGTAAGATCCACAAAATGACTGAAGGTGAAAAAAGGACCACTATATCTATTATGAATGTTTCGAATCTTGAAGAAGGATCTCTATGGAAGTGACCGTTGTCTTTGGTGTGACGCATGAACTTTAGGACAGCTGGCACCTGCTCACAAGTGGTACCAAACAAAGCCTAATGTCACGATCCATTCAAGGCCAAAAATATCTTTCTTGATCAGTCGTAAAGTACCTTTGATACCAGGATGGGACATTTGATGCAACGTATTAAATATTTGAAGGCGAGCTGGCTTCGGAAGAAATGGTCTGGGAAAAGAAGTAGAGGTATCACACCATATCTTGAGGTTGTCCTGGAGGGAATAATTATGAAGACGATCATGATAGGGTTTGATTTCTTCATCTTTTTCTTGAAGGCGAGCTATTGCAGGCAAATCGACAGCGTCAACTGATACCGAATGAATCCGGGAAAAAGTGTCGGCCACCATATTGTCTGCTCCTCTGATATACTTGCTGTATGGAAATATATTTCTGTTGGAGGACTGAGAGTTTCGCTCGTTGACGATCACTTCTTTGGCACGGATTTTTGGAGTAGAAGCGGAAGGTAAACAAGAGGTTGTGATCTGGCAATATCTATCTCTTCCCTATATAATAATAATGACAGCATACATATGCTGCCAAAGTTCTCTGTCGAAAGTCTATATAATATCTTGGGACTGAAACTCTTGCTGTTAGAAGTCAATGGAACAGGTTGACCATCATCATCTGGTATAATGCTGCTCCGATTGAAGTCTGACTGTCAGTTACGAGTTGTAAATGTGAGACATTAGGTAAAAAGAAAGGGAGGGTTTTGAAGAGCTCCTTAGTATCTTGAAAAGCTGTCACTTCTTCTGGAGTCCATAATATATATCTGTCGATAAACTTGGCTTTTCAGATACATGGTGAAGGAGCGATTTTTGGCAAAATTACGGATAAAATCGCTCTGTAGTATCCTAACATCCCAAGGTATCTTCGTAGGGATGCTGAATCGCACGGTAAAGGAAAACTTGAGATGGATTCTTTCTTTTCGTTGGGAGGACATAGTCCTTCTGAAGACACGGTGTAGCCGAGAAAATTGAGTGAAGATTGGTTAAATTCACATTTTTCTAAAGAGATTTTAAAACCATTTTCTTGTAGGAGTTTAAAAACTTGTTTCAGGTGATTTTCATGTTCACATTTTTACATGTAGAAAAAATGAAACAATCATCCCGATAGGTAAATACAAAAGGAAGGTCTCTAAAAATGGAGTCCAGTACTCTTTGAAATGCTGCTCCCGCATTTTAAAATCCAAATGCCATAGATAAAAATTCGAAGAGACCAAACGGAGTGATGACTGCTGCTGGGCATAGTCTTCTGGTCTAATGGGGATTTGGTGATAAGCCTTTTGAAGGTCAATCTTGGAGAATATGGTAGAGTTATGCAGGCGTTGAGATAGGCTCTGAATGTGTGGAATGGGATATCTATCCTGTTTTGTTATACTGTTAAGGGCTCTGAAATCCCCACAAGGTCTCCATGTTCCAGGTGTTTTCTTAGGCACGAGGTGTAAAGGAGACGCCCATGCAGATTTACTTGGCCTCACTATTCCACTTTTTAGAAGAATGTCAAATTCAGCTTTTGCCGCCTTTAACTTGTCGTCAGGTAATCGGCGAGCTCTTTGCAAAAACTGGGGTGAATCACCAGTTTCTTATGTAGTGTTTTTGAGCTCCATTAATCTTAATTATTAGCATTGCATATGATGTCTATAGTGAAATTTAAAGGTACGGGCGAAATCTTCTGTAGGAGTGACAGTTTTATGTCCGTATTTTCACCTGAAGTGAGCTGTGAAGAGATAGGTAACTTCCTCAGAGCGTTCTAAGATTTCAATGGACGCATCAGATGAGTCGCCTATTAAAGTTCATCACTTTATGCGCAATGTTCTTGTCCTAACAGTCAATAAACAGAGACCAATAATTTGTGAAAGAAAATCCATCCAATAATAGGCATAGTAATTTCTGCTAACTATAAATGTCCAGGTAAATTCTCTTCTTAATTTTGGTATACTGATATTTGCTACAATTTCCCCATGACACTTTATGGGCGAGCCATTGGCTGCGGAACAAGTGACGTTTGAAGGGTGCAGCGTCATGTTAGAGACCATGTTATATGGAAGGCTAGATATGCTGGCTCCGGTATCTAGTAAAAACTGGTGCATGGTGCCAAAAATCCGTACATCTATTGTTAACTGCGAAGTTGACACGGCACAAATATCAACTTGCTCTAGTAGTTTTCCGAAGGAGTTGGGGATGCTGCTCTTGATGGAGGTCTAGAATTAGGTAAGATGTTTAGTCCCGTTTTGTTTGGCCATGTACACCATGGTTTACAGCTTTTAGAGCGTGGTCCATAATAAATGTGACCTCTACACACCATTGGGCGTTGATTTTCGTGGAATGGTGCCAGGCCAAAAGTAGTGGTTGGTCTTGATCTTGATGCGGCAGGGGCAATGACGTTGGCAGTGGATGATACAGCCATGGCAGGAGCTTGTGGGCTTAATAACAAGATGTCATTAGCTAAATCTCCCAACTGTTGAAGTGTGAGAGTAGAATGGGCGGCTAAGGCTGTGCGAATGTGATTCGGTAGAGTTTTCAAAAATTGCACTCTGACCAAGTCCTCTCCTATATTTAATTTCTCTGCCTGCCGAATCATATCCTGTAGATATATAGATGGTTTGCCACTGTAGACCTTTTTGGAAAGTAGATCATTATAAAGCTCCACCTTAGATTTTTCGGTAAGTATTTATGACCGCGTTTTGAAACGGTCATAAATCTTCTGCACAAGTTTCGGTCTGGATATTTCTATCCAAAAACTTCAGTTGAATTTGCGAACCATAACCATGAAATACTTAGTTCGTGAGTCCCTTATTGTTAGCGAGATGAAATTGTGCTTCCATGACACGAAACCATGTCGGAACTAAGATTCCGAAAAAAGTTGGTGGTTAACTTTTCATTGTGAAATGGATTCTGCCTCTCGTTGATTGTTATCCCTGTCCTACCGTGTCTGCATTTGCGTGGTATTCAAATTTTCCCAGCTCTAGGATGCACCAATTATTATAGTCGTCAGATTCTGCGTTATGTTATTATCAGTTATATGGTCACCACTCGATATGAATCCCTATTATCTGGTATGACAACTATATAGCGGACGGAGGATAATTCAGCATGTTATGTCGCGATGTCAGTCTGTTCCACTTCAGAACAAGCCGTCGACTGGTTCTGATTAAGTCCGGCTAAGGCAAAGGCGATCGAAGGCAATGGCGGTTGTAGGCTGATCTGCACTAGCTCGTTGGTAAATCGTTGGCTGGGGGTTCTTCTGGCCAACTCTGGGACACTCTTGGAAGGACAGAGAGTATACATAATTTTAGCTCCTCTGTAGTCTATCATCTATGACAAGTAACCTCCACGACGCGCTACCTGCGAAATTATCTCTTAGTAGTTAAACTACTTTTTACTAGGAGGTCGGCATAGACTAACTGGAGGATCTCGGAGGTCCGGCGAAGATATCACCATCCACGGAGACCATCCACCTACAGGGAGAACCTCTTGAAGATGGTCCAAAGGGTCTGGTAACCCTGAGGACGGTTGTCTAAGCTCTTGGCTAGGCTCAAAGAGAGGAGGAGAAGTAGTAGGGCAGTCGGAGATCTTGTAGTCCAACTGGGGAAGAGACGATCGGCAGCACTCCCAACTTCTTGTAGAGAGACGTGGCAGTTCAACTTCTCGTAGAGAGACGAGGGAGTCCAACCCTTGTAGTTTCTTCTTTCTCCTTGGCTTCGGTAGGTGCGGACTCTGATATTTTCAGCTCTAAGTGGTCTTCTTTAATTAGCAAATTATCTCTAGTGGTAGCAAAGCGCTACGAATTATCTCTTTAAAGGCTAATAAAGACCAAAAGCGAAACAACCAGATTAATTTATTTTTAACCGAGAAAAAGGTCGCGTACAAAGTTTACTAATAAAAAGTACTAAACTACACTTACATATTAATAATTTTCAAGTTTTTATACAAACTATTGAATTATACTATTTACATTTGCAACAATTCTATAACTTTATTATTTTTACTTTTTATATAATATTTTATATACCATTTTAAAAAATTATATTTTATGGTTTAACTTTTCTTAAAATGGTAATTTTGTAAATATAATAAAATGAAACATTGCAGAAGCTGTCGGTAGATGGCGTTTTCACATTCTGAACATAATATAAACACAAGATGGAGTTTATTGGTTAAAAGTTCATTATTATTGTTTAAATTAAGTGTTTTATTAAAATATATATATTTTTATCAAATATGATAATATTTATAATATAATATTAAAAAATAATATATTTTTAATATACATTTTTTCTAATTATTAACATCCTTGCATAATGAAAAAATCATTTTTAAATTTAATAGACTTTATGATATTTCTGTTACTTTTCTTTTATGGTTCATTCTGTAAGTATTTTCGTTTGGGGAAAACTAACTTAAAACACTTCACATATCATAATATATATAAATATATATATATATATATATATATATATATTATATATAATTACTATATATTATATATATATTTATATATTATATATATATATGATATATTATATTATATATTATATAGATGGTCAGATTTTTTTAATGCTCACAGTATGTAGCTAGAGAACGGCAGGTCCTACAGTAAAACAAATTATATATTTGGAATCAGCCGAAAATTTGGGTGTCACGGGGGTTCCTC
>JABUQX010000493.1:0-15000 GCA_015478945.1 Trachelipus rathkii | reverse complement strand
GTGCCTATGTGAATAACACTACTCTAACACGTCTCGAAAATCTTGAATCTCTAACTTCGTGTTCTACGGCTTAAAAATCTTTCTTCCTTCTGCTACAATAATCTTATGTCTGGCCTTCTGCTACTGTTCTCTTAACAGAGCAGATTTTCACTCTTTTTTTTGAATGTCTTACTACTTACTGCGAGACTATATCTTCTCATCCAAATACTGAGGTCCTCTATTTAGGGGATTTCAATGTACACAACACTGAATGGTTGGGGTCCTCTCATACGGATTTAGGTGGGGAGGAGGCCGAATCATTTAGCATTCTCAACGTTCTGGAGCAACCAATTAAAGAACCCAAACACATTCCGGATCGTCCCAACCAATTCTTGAACACACTTGACCTATGTTTCACCACTAGTCCTTCTCTCTATAAATACACCACCTTCGCTTCTATTATTGGTAAATCGGACCACAACATATCTTAATTTTAATACTTTCTCTCCAACAGCTCCATCCTGCCCTACGAGTTTTTTCTGGCACTTTGATCGGGCCGATTTCTTCTACGCTAACTATAATTGGAGTGACTGCTTTGACTCTGAAGACGCTTCAGCTTCTGCCGATAAAGTGGAAGCTTTAATCGTTGACGGGATGAGCAGGTTCATTCCTTCTTCGACTAAATCTTTTTCTCCTCAAAATCCATGGTTTGATCGTGCTTGTTCTCTGGCCATTCAGGCTAGAAACAGTGATTATCGGGAGTGGAAAAATTCTCGTTCTCCTATCACTCTTGCTAATTTTCATTCAGCTAATTTATGACTTTTACGTATTAAAACAGACGATTCAGAATTAAAACGCCATTTTGAACATGGACCAAGAAACGCGTCATACCGATCACCTACAATACAAAATGAAATAATTTATCGATGTGTCGTTACAATTCGAGAACAACTAGTGACGACGGTTAATCAAGCTTGTGCTTATAGCATTCTTGCCGACGAAACCGCGGATATTTCCAGAAAGGAGCAGTTGTCTATTGGGATACGTTTCTTCGATGAATGGGCAAATGAAATAAAAGAGGAATTCTATGGTTTTGTGGAGCTACAAGGGCTGGATGCAAAGAGCATAGCCACATCAATAAATAATTTTGTGACCAACTTAAACTTAGATCCTGACAAATGTATGGGCTTAGGTTTCGATGGATGCTTAACAATGTCTGGGAAAGAAGGAGGTGTGCAAGCTATCTTGAGGCAGAAATATAAAAAGGACCAGTACTTCCGTTGCTCCTCGCACAAGCTCAATCTTGTTGTTAACGATTTAAATGAAATTCCATAAATTCGAAACTGTGTTGGAACTATACAGGAGATAATTACCTTTTTTCGTGATTCCGTCTTACGCCGTCGTCTAATACCGAACATTTCCAAATTTTGCGAGACCAGATGGTCAGAAAAATATAAAAGCATACGTATTTTTAAGGACCATTTCGTCGATATAGCTGGAGCGTTGGAGACATTAGCCGAAGAGGGAAATACTAATACGAGGAAAAGTGCATACCAAATGCACACAGCCGCCACAAGGTCAACTTTTGTGTTTTCAGTTGTATTAATTGCAAAGTATTCAGGTTTACTGGAACCAGTCGCCAACCTCCTTCAGTCGAAGACGCTTGACGTCGGGAAAGCAAACACACACATCCAAACTATTTTTGAATTACTTAGAGACCATCGAATACGGGAGGATGACATAACGGGGGTAATAATGCAAGAAGCCGAGGAACTTGCGGACCAATTGAATGTTGATTTGAGCCCCCCCCCCTATTACTCCTAGCAGACAAAAGCACCGAAGCAATCCCCCAGTAGGAAATCCATCTGAATTTTGGAAAAATCTCACTTATAATTCCCTACTTAGAATCCATCATAACGTCATTGGAAATAAGATTTTCTGCCGAGAAGTCAGCTGCATTTTATTTGACCCACTTCCACCCAAACAACATGACGAACATAACATTCAAAGAATAGTCTGAGCTTGTTTCACCTTATGTGACGTATTACGATTTGAATGGCATCGAAGAGGAAATAGAGCTGTGGTTCAAAATGTGGCAAGAACAGCAAACGCCTGATGACCTAATTGAAGTTCTGAAAACCAGCGAAAATTTTTTTCCAAAAATTAAAAAAGCCTCACTTATACTGCTTTCTCTTTCCTGCTCAACTAGCACAATTGAGCGCTCATTTAGCTAGTTTCGCAGAATCAAAACGTGGCTTAGATCGACCATTGCTGAAGATCGACTAAATGGCTTAGCCCTGCTAAGTATGCATCGGCGATGGGTCAATTCAAACAAAGACCAAGTAATGGAAACTGTCTTAAAAATTTTTTCCTGTAACCCACGGAAACTCTTATTTAAATAAATAATAAGTTAATCAGCATCTTGTGTTTTTATTAGGTAAGTGTCTTTCCTTTCCATTTCTTTTGAAAAGTATAGGCATTTATATTTACCTTACCTATTTCTTTGCAAAAAGCCATTATAATGAGATTATAAACCTAAATAGGAGTCGAATATATATGTCGTTCATGGCTTCAAAATGGAGGTCAGTCGAAGTTGACCTAATACCCTACTTCCACCTTTGGCTGGCTACGCCCATGTTCATTACATTGAATGTTATCGATAATATTGAGTGAAACAAGGGGGTGTTGTAGTTCCGCAGAGCCTATACATACACGAACTGCCACTATATATACATATATATATATATATATATATATATATATATATATATATATATTTATAGAGATATATATATATATATTTATCTATATATATATATATATATATATATATATATATATATATATATATACTATATATATATATATATATATATATATATATATATATATATATATATATATTATTAGAGATGGACCTAATATCCATTTTCCAATATTCAATAAGGGGATTTTTTTTAATATTCGTAAATGAAAATGCGAATATATTATTAATATTCACGTGAATGTGAATAATTTGTTAGTATTCGCGAATGGGAATATTATGTTTTGCCAAAAATGTGACAAATTTTTTTATTAGGTATAAGTTCAATATTTGCTTCTGTTGTAAAGAGTTCAGTCGTAAAAAATTTAATAAATTGAATGTAGGACGGAGACAGACTCCTATACACGCATCCTAGCAACTTCCTTCTCCAATCTCAGTCCTTTGAAAGATTAAAGCATCTTCTATATCTTGTAGAGCTACAGTTGATAGCATTATCAATTGTCTAAATAAACTATTGAAAGCTTATACCACCAAAAAAATAATTTTTCATCTCTCTCTCTCTCTCTCTCTCTCTCTCTCTCTCTCTCTCTCTCTCTCTCTCTCTCTCTCTCTCTCTCTCCGCACTTAATCTACCACGTTTTTCACTATAGATCACACCAGCTCCACTAAATAGCACTGACAACATTTGATGACAGACAAGCATGGTAAGTCTTTGCTAACTGCAAATGATCATTATACGTCCCCAAATGCATCTTCCACCATGCAAGAGGATCATCATGGAAAATATCTCTCTCTTTTACGTACTGATCGACGATTCTTGATCCCTGCTTAGACTACTTGAATGTAGAATTGCATTCATTATGTCGGTGACAGTGATTCTTGTAGATATTTCTGAAGCAACATTTGCTGTTCTTTGTTTTTCTTGAGCTATTTCAAACTTGAATATTTGAATTTCTTCACATTTTCGGTCGACGTTGAACTTTAACTGAGAAGGGAATATCTTTTACCAGGAGTCCAAAAGCGTAGATTTGAAATGCAAGTCGCTTTGCTCTCTCATAAATCAAACCTTTTGTTAATTTCTCTCAGTATCTTTGCTCCCATCATTTTTGTTCCTTGGCTATCATTATCAGAGGGTACTATTACTTTCTCCAAAGGGTTACGAGAATTTCAAAAGGCATAGAAGATTGTTCTCCATTTAGCTATAATTATTTAAATTTAAGGCTGAAGTCTGATGGCAAAAATAAGAACCCTTGTTTTTATCCCTTTACTAATAACACATCTTATATGTTTGTGAAAGGTAGCCTTGTCATTTTATTAATCTTTCTTCTCAATGATTACGGTGTAAAGTGACCACGCACAAACCAAAAACAGTAGTAGTAAGGGGTGGAACACTAGCAGCAAAAATGTTGCAAACCGGATGTTACAAACTGAATGTTGCAAAACAACATTACGTAACATTTATTTTTGACGTTTGATACGTCAAAGTAGGGGTTTTTAAGGTCGGTAAGACCGAATTTAAGGTCTGGAAAACCATTTTCAGGCTCTTTATCTTGTTTTGGGGAGGTTTTACCCCCAAAAGAGGTTTTTTTTGGCACCTAGAGGAACTTTAAAGGATCGGTAGATCACTTCTGATGGTGCCAATCGATTTCTTGAGGTCGTTTACCCCTAAATTGGTTTTTAAATCGTCTTTCTAGGTGTTCTGGTTGATTTATTATGTTGCAAAACATAATCACTGCGGTAGTAGGGCTAAAAGATGACGAGAAAAATTATATATATATATATATATATATATATATATTTTATATATATATATATATATATATATATATATATATATATATATATATATATATATATATATATATATATATATATATATATATATATATATATATATATACCCGCTTAAGCCAGCTTTAGCTGGCTTAATCCTTTTTAAGCCAGTTTTAGCTTGCTTAGTCCACTATATTTTGACCACCACTAATCCCAGGGGATTAACTCATGAAAGTGACTGGGTATATTTTTAGGGTTAATCGATTAATCCTTTCGGAGCGTACGGCATGGAGTGCCGTTTACGTGACCCGATAATAATAAAAATAATAATAATAATAATAATAATAATAATAATAATAATAATAATAATAATAATAATAATAATAATAATAATAATAATAATAATAATAATAATAATAATAATAATAATAATAATAATAATAATAATAATAATAATAATAACAAATCAATTGTTCAAAGACGTTGATTTATTATAGAAGCTTTAAAAAACTTTGAAATAGTTTTAGTTAACATTGCCTGAATAATATAAATGTGAATGATTAATTGTTATTTTTATTTAAAAACATAAAATGTTTTTAATAAATTATGACGAAAAGAAGTAAAGCAGTAAAACAAGAGCCTATTAATCCCCTCTGTTGCTATGCATTTGCGCTATTGATTTACATGTCTTCCACCTCCTTTCTCATTCTGTTCGACAACGCACTCTGTGCTTTTCTTCTGTCTCATATGCTCCGTCATATGAGACTTCTTACTCCTTCCTCCTTCCTCCTCCTTCTTCTCAGTCCTTCACTCTGTGCTTTTCTTCTTCTGACTCATGTGCTCCGTCATATGAGGCTCATTCCTCCTTCCTCCTTCTTCTCGGCTCTGCAATCTGTGCTTTTCTTCTTCTGACTCATGTGTTCCGTTATATGAGGCTCCTTCCTCTTTCCTCCTTCCTCCTCCTCCTTCTTTTTTCCTCTAAAGTCACCATTAAGGGGACCCTCAAATTCATTTTAAACTTCTGAAACCCATTCTACACCTTTAAACCTAAGTGTAGACACCTTAATTAGCCCAATAGGCAACCGGAGCCAAAATTCCAAACTGGCTACACCCTGAGCTCCAGCTCAAGCAAACATCATAAATGCCATCATGAAATACATTAGGCTTTTATTTTCATTAAATTTCTGTTGAAACACGTTATAACACCAAATTTCAACCTTCTAAGTCCTTTTCGTTGTTTTCGAGTGTGACTACACGACCACAATTCTAAACTCATCAATTGTGAACGAGTCGCGCACGGGGTTCCACCCCGAACGCTCCTCCGAATCCCTATCCTTAGTCTCATGACTCATTTTTTAAGTAATGATATATGTGTGTATGTGTGTGTGTGTTTGTGTATATGTATATGTATATGTATATAAGTGGCATCATGTCACGTATCGGCAGTCGTTGCCGTACGCTCCTATTCGAATAATTGATTAATCGGTATGTATGTGTGTACGTGTGTATGTGTGTGTATGTGTCATGTGTGTATAAGGGCCATCGGGTCGCGTAAACGGCACTCCGTGCCGTACGCTCCGAAAGGATTAATCGATTAATTGATTAACCCTAAAAATATACCCAGGTACTTTCATGAGTTAATCCCCTGGGATTAGTGGTGGTCAAAATATAGTGGACTAAGCCAGCTAAAGCTGGCTTAAACGGGTATATATATATATATATATATATATATATATATATATATATATCTTTATATATATAATATATATATATATATATATATATATATATATATATATACTCTCTCTCTTTCTACCTATATATATGCTATATATATATACTGCTACTATATATATATATATATATATATATATATATATATATATATATATATATATATATATATATATATTTTTCTCGTCATCTTTTAGCCCTACTACCGCAGTGATTATGTTTTGCCACATAATAAATCAACCAGAACACTTAGAAAGACGATTTAAAACCCAATTTAGGGGTAAACGACCTCAAGGAATCAATTGGCACTATCAGAAATGATCTACCGATCCTTTAAAACTCCTCTAGGTGCCAAAACCTCCTCTTTTGGGGGTAAAACCTCCCCAAAACAAGATAAAGAGCCTGAAAAATGAAAATGGTCTTACCGACCTCTAAAACCCTTACTTTGACGTATCAAACGTCAAATATGTTACGTAATGTTGCTTTGCAACATCCGGTTTGCAACATTTTTGCTGCTAGTGTTCCACCCCTTACTACTAACAGTTACCTAGGTTAGTACATATCACGTTTCTATACATTGAACCTATTTTATTGTTCACTTAAACATCTTGAAATCTGATAATAAAGCGTAAAAATAATTATAAGTTGCAATTGAGTAGATGTGTATTTTATTTTCATCAATTCGGTATCTGATGTAAATAATTCTTATATACAGTTTTTGCATTATTATTAATTAGTTTATATATAATTGTGATATATAGAATTTAATATATTTATAATTATAAAATAGTGTCCTAAAGATAAAACCTGTGCATTCTACTGCGGATTTCTGTCTTTTAATAGTAGTGCTTTTTGATTGTATTCACATAAACGACCTACAGAGCCGTTGCGCTTCACATGCTGTTTTCGTACTGAGCCCCACAAACGCTCCTTAGCTCATTGCGATTTTACTCAAAGTGCTAATAACATATTCCATGTATCTACAAACTATTTATTTTATTAAGAAATTGACATTAACATAATAAATATTGTATAGTTAGATTATATATATTAATTACTCGTACACTCTTATATAAGGCTCTTACTTATTTCTTTTTCTATTATACTTCCTATATGCAATGAACTACTCTCAGTTATTAAATGATGACTATATTTATATTTATATTAAAACTTATTATATCTCAAGTAGTATAATGAGTATTATAATAATTTATATATTTTTGTATTTTATATTAATCTATAATAAAGAAATAAAATTGATATGTTTCTTATATCTATATTTATATCTATATTTTTTTGGTGTTTAACCATATTTCAGCATTTACTATTAATGTAGTCTATCATTCTTTTACTAATTGATATCAAGAGTAGTTCTGTCATATCTACATAACACCCTTTGTAACTTCTTTCGTCAGCATTCGATTGGTAACCAATGAGATACTCAATTGAATAATTCGGCGATTTAACATGCCTGTGTCATATAGGTACTCTAAACTCAACTATCCATGTGCGAGCACACGATCGAGATCTACAACTAACAACAATCGAGCGACACTACATCAACACAATTCAACGACACTATCATCACATCTTACTAATACTTTCATCATCTCTTTATTACTCTCTAAAATATATTATTTTTGTAATACCCTCATTCATAACTTTAATTAATTACTTATCAACACGTAGCAATATCGGTATATCATTATATAATTATATTTATATATTATTAATATATATATATATATTAATAATATTATAATATATATATTATTTAATATTATATATATTATTATTAATATATAATTTAATATAATAATTTATTATTATATATATATATATTTATAATTATATTAATATATAATATTATATAAATATATTAATATATTATATATATAAATATATATATATATATTAATTAATTATAATATTAATATATATTATAATTAATATAGTATATATTTAATTATATATAATATTATAATAATATATATATATATGTATTTATATATTAATATTATTAAGTTTATTAATATATAATTAATTATATTAATATATACTATATATATTAAAAATATATATAATATTAATTAATAATATTATAATATATAATATTAATATCAAGTGAGTGACGGACCTGAAGATATTATAAATTGTTTAGTGCAGCATATATATATATATTTTTATAAAATTAATTAAATATATTATATATAAATATAATGTTATATATATATATATATATATTATTATTATATTAATTATAATATATATTTATATTATTATATTAATATATATATATATTAATTATTATATATATATTATATATTATAATATTATATATATTAATATATATAATATATAAATATTATTAAATATAATATATATATAATAATATAATATAATATTATATTAATATATATTTAATTAGTATTTTGTTGGTATAAAGATTATTCGAAATGAAAGTAATGTAGTAACTATATATAAATAACTTACATTATATCTCTCATTCTACCAATTATCAAAAAATGATTACGAGCAATATAAATTGGATGCAATTATATGTTTATTGTTTTATAACTATTCCTAATTGCATAAAATAATTTGAAATGATTACTTAAAAAATACCGTTCTATTGGAAATACAATGAATTTTATATATACACATGGTTAAGTTCTAAATGACAAGTAATTTGAATTATATATCGATTTTTTCTTTAGTTGTTTTAGGTAGTAAGCTATTAGGAATATATTCAATAATATATTATGAACACACCGATCTAATATACTAACGTAATACTCAATCAATAAATATCACATCAACATCCATAATATAATAAATATAAATAATTATAAGTTCAGAGTATTATCTAGATGAGAGTGATGTTTATCCATTACATTACATAAATAATATATATTATTACATGAAATTCAAGTATATCATTATGGTCTGTGCACTCACTCTCATACACTATGAATCGTCATTTTATTTAAAATAATTATATATATAATATTAAGTAATATTTAAAATTATATTTAATTATTATCTACCTTTTATAATATATTATATAGGTAAAAACCTCTGCTTTATGTATTAGTACCTGTTCTTATTGCACTATAAAAAATTATAAAAATTAATATAACAATTTTATTATAATTAATGGTTACTTAAACTTTGAAAATAAATATAAATAATTTAATTATATATTCTATAAAATTTTAAATATAAATAAATTAACAATTAGTTTCATTGAAACAATTATTTCAAAAATATTATCATATATATTATTATAACTATAATTATTACTTATATAATCCCAAATAATAATTATTAAAGTATTATTATAATAATTATAAATATATATGAGATAGACTACTTGAATTTATATATATTTAATACTCTACTAACTTATATTATAATTATATGAATATATACACTAAATACAATATTATTTATCAAATATATTGATATTAAGTAGCTTACATATTACAATGTTCTTAATTAAACTATCCTTCTAAAACTATTACTTCATTTCTTACTAGTTTTTCTATCTCGGAAAAACTTACGTGTATTTAAATAATTTAAATGACTGATTTAATTCTAATTAAAAATCTTCTCAGCACTATACAGTTTGGAATCTGGTCTTTATATTAAATAAAGCCAACTGTATTAGTGTTTCTGATCTCGGAAAAGACTTACGTGTTGTTTCTTAATATGTATCATAAAGCTTTTAAATGCTTATATATTAATAAAATAAGAAATTAAAAATATATTACTATCATTATGCACTATTTAATATGTAAACCATATAATAATAATGTGAGTGATGAGATAGTGTCGATACTTTATATAAGTAATATAATAAAAAAATTAGTATTTGTAATAACAAAACTGTCATAATCATTTGATTGCTCTAAATTTACTTCGATATACGAAACACTTACTGTTAGTATATTAGTATGAATTAAATTGTATATATATATATATCGTTTATATATATTATATATTTATTTATATTTAATAGCTATATTATTATATATTATATTATATATTATATATATAATATAAAATCGACATTAGCTACTCTCTCAGATATATAGCTCTAAGTATAGTAGTATATAGTAAGTTTTTATTATAATATTAATTAAGGTTGAATTGGCACACAGAGTACTAGATATATAAAATAGGATTAGCTCAGTACCAGTACACTAGTACATTACTGTATAATATATATTTGTGTATGGTAGAGTGATGTGAGCTATGACTAATCTCTACTTAAGGTTGAGGTGAATTATACTATTATCTATAGGGCCATTGAGTGAATCTATTATAAATGAGCACCCATCATAATTCCCTCATATAGTGAGCCTCATCTTGTCAGTGTATAAGTCCACGTTATAAAGCGTTATATAGTTTTATTAATATTAATTTATATAATATATATTAATTAATAATATATAATATATATATATAAATATTATTAAATATATTATAATATTATATTATAATATATATTGATATATATATATTAATAAATATATTTAAATATATATATTATAATATATAATATATATAATAATATATATTAATATATATAAATATTAATTTATATATATATATATATATTAAAATATTTATATATATATAATAATAATATTATAAATATATATAATATATATATTAATAATGGTATACTCGATAGTTTTCAATTTTACATCTAGGCTGCACAGGAGTATGTTAAGATAGGCCTACTGCTAATTTAATTAATAATTTAACTATAGGAAAAATGAACTAGTTCTACATGTCGTAATCTACCATTGTCTTAAGGAATAAATAAGATATTATATTTATTAATATTAATATATTATTAATATATATATATATATATAATATATATATATTAATAAATATATATATATATATTAATATTTATTATATTAATAATATATATATTAATTATATATATTATAATATTAAATATATATATATATAAATATATATATATATATTATTAATTATAATATAATATTTAATAATTAATATTAATATAATATTATATATTAATATATAATAATATATATATATTCATCTACCTTCTCTCTAACCCTAAAATATCATTTAGGTTGAACAATATGTGATTACGTTTAACTAATGCACCTGATTAAACGAAAAGTAGTAGTAATATAGAATATATATATATGATTTGACATATAAGTTAGTAAGAGTAAAAGCCCATCCGTATTAACCGCTCCCACTTTATTAATATACTGTACTAGATCCATGGTTTAAGAAGGAAGGATAGAATCATATATATATATTTTAAGTCGCTCATGTTACCAGAATTAAGTCTCGATTTACTTTTAACATTAATTATATATAATAATATATATATTTATTATAATATTATTAATATATATATTATATTATATATATTATAATAATATATTATATATTAATATTATAAATATTATAATATTATATATATTATATTAATAATATTATATAATAATAATTATATTATATATTATATATTAATATATTATATACGATAAGTTTCTCTTAAGTGTCAAAAGCATGGCAACAACATAATTTGTTAAAATAACATATTTGTTATAGAAAGGATATTCGTTATTATAAATTAATTATTTTTATAATATATAGTTTATTTAATTATAATTACTATAAGTGTTATATTATATTCTATATTATATATATATATTAATATATAATTAAAATATATTAAATATAGTAGTCATTAAATTAATAATACATTTAAAATATATGTATTATTATTTTTATTTAAAATAATAAATAGTTTTAAAATGCTTTAGTTCTAAGGAACAACAACTTAATTTTATAAAAATAATCTGTGAGAAGCACTATGTTATTACTTATTAATTTATAAAATAACCAAGATAGAGTCAATTAATGTATTATCTAGTGATGCATGAACTCACAATATATATCCATGCTTGTAAAATTATATATTGATATTATGAGCCTTTCAGATATACCATAAGTGATATTAGTATTTTGTAATATAGTTATAGATTTTGATTATATAAATGATAGTATATATATGCGTTTTTAGCGCTTGTTGCTATTTAAATTGTTGCTTGTATTTTTAATATTAGTAATACCGCATAATATATCTCTAACGTGTTTTTATTATGTATTATATATTATTATATATTATTTATAATAATTATTATTATTTAAATATGTTATGTATTCACTAAAATTATTATTATAACCACCATTAATCTATTAAATGATTCCTAGTAATATCATTCTATATTTTATATACATATTAATTATTTATTATTTAATACTATTAATTATTAAATAAATATCTATATAGAATATACATCATATCTTATAAAATAGTATTTGATATATTTGTTATATCAATTAAAAAATATACATTAAATTTATATAATTAATAAATAAATATTTTTATACGATATATGTAATTATAAATAAATATTACTTATAATAATTGTAAATACATTTTAATATATAATAATTATAATAATTATAATAAATATATCATATAAATAAGTATTATCAAATTTTAGGCTTTATTTATTTTCCGATTATTTTTATCTTATTTTTATTTATAAGATTTTATTTATTATTTATAAATTATAATATCAATTTATTAATATATGATTGTTTTTATATATTAATTGTTAGGATATTAATTAATTATAATTAATTAAATTATATTTCATTTTATCAATATATAATATTATATATATATATTATTTATACTATATTATATATTATATTATATATTATAATCACATTATTATCTCACTTATAATTTTATATTCTTTAATTACCTACTTATTATATTATTAATAATTATAATTATTATAATATAGAAATTTATATTTATAATATTAATTATTAATGATATATTATATTTAGCTGACTCTCTTACTCTATACCAAACGTTTTATTAATCATGCAATGATTACCGCCTATATAAGTATATAGTAACGTATAAGTATGTGTACCCAATTCTGTTAGCGGTATAAATATAAGTAGTAGTATTATATATATTATATATATAATATATATATATATATTTTATATATATAATATAATATAATAATTATATACGCTCATATAGCTGTGGGTGGAATAATGAGTTCCTAATGGTAATTATTATCTAATAACTCATAGATGATATCTCCGCAAGAGGGATGAAGCCTAGCCCCTTGACTTGAAACTATACTAGTGTAGCTCCTATATCAGATAATTATTGAGCGTCACTAGATTAGCTTCTGATTATAATCAAAATAAAGATTTGTAACTGAGATGAGTTTTTGAGTGTAATGTTATGCAGACTGTTATCTCCATTGATACCAACAAACCATTGGTGAAATTAATTTAGAATCTTTAGCTGCTTCCTGCTGAGCGATGTTCATAATCCAATCAGTTCGATTCTCCAATATTTAATAGTGTGTTGAGTGATTGGTCTCTGACATGTTCATTAATTAATATTTTCATGTGAAGAGTTACTCCAGATATAACTGAGGTAATAAAAAATGTTTAGATACCTCTAGATAGGAATGTTAACAATTGAGTATATACTCAGAGTTACGCAAAACTTATCATTTCGAGTCAGATATTATGTATTATCAGTTGTTTTGGGAGACTCAGTAAGATAATATTTGTATCTCTACTCAACACTGCTTAGTCGCGAGGTGACTCGTGGTATGATGTGGGAGTGTTGCTGCTGTACATTGTAATTGCTGTGTCAGACTGCGATATCATCAAGTGATATGTGCTCTCGAAAATAATTGGTGTGTAATTTCTTTTTACGATACCTATATTCATGACACAGAATTACCTCAGGTACTTGAGTGGGTTGTATAGTATCAAGACTAATCTAGTGGATTATTAACATACATACTTGTGCCTGTACTATCTTCTCGCGTGATCTGAGGCACTTATAGGTTGGAAACAATGCTGCTCGCTGGGAGTTGTTAGCTATCCTCATTGTAAGTCATATCATGTGTAAATTATTCTTCATCCTATGACGGACTGGTTCTACACATAGTCTAATGCTATTTCCCAATGTCTATGACTGAGTATTGTGGCCTCTTCTATCATTACTATAATCAGAATATAAGATATTTTTTTTCCCAGAAATTTCTATATATATAATATTATATATATATATAATATATATATATTAAATATATATATATATAATTTATTAATATTAATATATATATATATATATATTATATATATATTATATATATAATATATATATATTTATATATTTAATTATATATTATAATATTATATATATTTAATTATATATCAGGGCGGCTTTTGGAGTGATAGTGTATGCAGAGTAGCGTGACAAGTCCTACTTGATCTTATAGCTGAACCTCAATAATAAATTATTATAAATAATAGTCTATGACTATATCTCTCAAGTGGCGTTTCATATATCTGTGGCGTTTCCTGATTTGAGAGATAGGGTGTGCTATATATATATTATATATATATATATATATATATTATAATTATTATATATATTATATTAATAATATATATATTATATATATATATATATAATATATATATATATTATATAATATATATATTATATTATATATATATAATAATAATATATTAATATATATATATATAATATATATTATAGTATATATGCAATTCTCTTAATTATTTAATATCTCAGTACTAGAGGAATCACCTGTAAGAATTAA
>JABUQX010000492.1:27500-52500 GCA_015478945.1 Trachelipus rathkii | reverse complement strand
TGCTATTACACATATAACGCAAGAGGTATGTATATATATATATATGCGATATATTGTTGAAGAGCAGCTGTTTGGCATATATATATTGGCTATTACATATTGGCTACATACATATTATTGGTTATTGTTGTTGTTGGTTATTGTTATTGTTGGTATTATTGCTATTGGTTATACATATACATATTATTATTATTATTAAGTTATTATTACATATATATATAGCTATATATTATTACATATTATTATATATATATATTGTTATTATATACATATATACATACATATATTCATACATACATATAGCTGAAGATATATTATATATTATTACATTATATATTATTATTATATTATATATATATATACATATATTACTTAACACATACATATATATACATATTATTGTTATATATACATATATATTATATATATATATATATATATATATATATATATTATATATATATATATTATATATATATAGTATATATATATATATTATATATATATATATATATATTTCACTCACTATCAAAACTAAATAACTTCACAAGGGATATGTTTAAACAAATTCAAATAAATTTTTCTTTTTTCTCCTTTATTAGGTTGAAGAACGCGATCACACTTTATTGGATAATGACAATAACATAGTGGGATTCCTCCCCAGAACCGTAGGTTGATAAAATGTGAGATCAAGGTGCAGCCAAAGGGTCTCTCAGTAGGGTTCGGATGTTCGTCGCAGCAAATACACAATGTTGGTACGTACGGCGACTGCCGCGGGGGGTGTTGGGTCTGTTTGTGTATGACCCCTCTAGCACGGATGACTGCCCGACACCGTCCTGGCATGCTCTCGATGAGTGCTTTGTGCAGTCCCTGTCGCAGGTCCGGGAGGGTCCGTGGAGGGGGTTGCAGCTGTCGGATCCGACCTTTCAGGATATCCCACAAATGTTCGATTGGGATGAGGTCCGGACTATGTGCTGGACAATCCAACGCCGTAATTTGAACCATCCTGGCAGTCGTTTTGAAAACAGTGGTCTTGTATGGTCTTGCAATGTAATGCATTTGGATAAAAGAGTCACCGATGTATGTGGCATATGGCACGTCATATGGTTTGAGGATGTCTGTGATATACCTTACGGCTGTAAGAGTTCCCCCATCGAAGATGTGGAACTCCGAAGGCCCCGATAAAGAGATGCCTCCCCAGACCATAACCGACCCACATCCAAACGGCGGCACCTGCAGCACATTGCATTGTGCGAACCTCTCCGTCGGTCGTCAGTATACTCTAGCACGCCTGTCCGAAGCGTACAGAGACACTCTCGACTCGTCCGTAAAGAGCACCTTTGCCCAATCGTCGACCGTCCAATGGATGTGGTCTCGGGCAAATGGCAGTCACGCCCTTCGATGTGCCGTGGTGTGCGGTGGACCTATGGCAGGCCACCAGGCCCGATAATTATGTTCCGCAAGGCGTCGACGCACTGTATTGTCACTCAACCTGGTGCCGTTTGCCTCCGCCAGCTGTATCTGCAGTTGTTGTGCCGTTGTGTAGCGCTCTCGTAATGCACGCAGACGCATAAATCGGTCTTCCACGGGTGTCGTGGCCCTGGGCCTACCTTGTCCTCGCCGGCGATCATGTGTCAGGGTTTCCTGGTACCGTTGGACCACCCGCGCAATCGTTGTGTGCGCTACACCGAACCGTCGACCAAGTGCCCGGTACTCGTGTCCTTCGGCGTGGAGTGTTGTTATCTGCACGCACTGATCTCTTGACAGTTTACGCACTATCCTCTCCATGTTTATCAGAGTGTCTTCGTACGTGAATGATCCCTCGCTCAATTATACCCCCACCATAACCTACCCCAGTAGTTATGCGGCAATCTGAGCGTGGCAGATGATTTCTCGAAAACTGTTAGAGCTATCGTATTGAAACTTTGTATATGTTCTATTGGTATGTTAAGCTACTTACCACGGAGTTTTCAAGTCTCTAGGATGCGGGTTTTGGGCAAAGCCCGAAAGGGCTGAGGCCTTACCTCTCCTTCGGTGCTTACACCCCTTTGGGGTGATCCCCTCAGGATTCACACCTCTTCAGCAGGCGCATCCCCCTTGCTTTCTCTCGGGGAGGGGTGATGTGCTGCTTCAGATACTCTGGTTAATGAAAACAAAGTTTTGATTGTAAGTTAGGTACGTTATGTTAAATATTACTATAACAGTGTGAAATTAACACTGATTTGTTAGAGAAATGATGAGTTTTGTAAGATATTACCGTGTTAACTGACGATGATGTGTTAGAAACGTGAGATTAGGTTAAGTTTTTGTTGAGTAATATTAGGTTTGCCCGAGAATTTTGATAATGTCTACGTTTATTCATAGTTCAAATGATGTTATACTCGAAACGAGTGACACTTTGATGAAGATAGTGTCAATTCATAGTTCAAGATGCTGGTATCTTTGATAGATTGGTCACTTTGTTAAGAGATTTTGTTAGATAATACGGCTTTACCTATTGCTGATATGAATAGTTTTCAAGTCTCTGGGATGTAAGCGGGTTTTGGGCCAAAGCCCGAATGGGCTGAGGCCTTTACCTCCTTCGAGGTAATGCCCGCTACACCCCCTTTGGGGTGATCCCCCTCTCAGGATTCACACTCTTTCAAGGGGCGCATCCCCTTGGGTTTTCTCTCGGGAGGTGATGTGCTGCTTCAGATACTCTTGGTTAATGAAAACTGTTTATTCGTAAGTTAGGTACGTTATGTTAAATATTACTATAACAGTGTGAAATTAACACTGATTTGTTAGAGAAATGATGAGTTTTGTAAGATATTACTGTGTTAACTGACGATGATGTGTTAGAAACGTGAGCCTAGGTTAAGTTTTTGTTGAGTAATGTTAGGTTTGCCCGAGAATTTTGCTAATGTCTACGTTTATTCATAGTTCAAATGATGTTATACTAAACGAGTGACACTTTGCTGAAGATAGAATAATTCATAGTTCAAGATGCTGGTATCTTGATAGATTGGTCACTTTGTTAAGAGATTTTGTTAGATAATACGGCTTTACCTATTGCTAGATATGAGGGAACATATCGAGTATTGCATGACCTGTTATCTACTTTACCTTTGATAAGTAAGGAATTTTCAGGATGTTAGCGGATTATTCATACGCTATGTATGTTAGGTTTTGCATTTTGTACATTATATTCTTTAGTTCAGGTTATGATATGTTAGCTTTATTGATGCTAAAACTTTGTTGCGTAAGCATATATACGTAGGTCAGTATATAAAGAACTTAGTTTTATGTTATGTTTATCCAAAATGATACTCGAAATATGACTTGAATCAATAGTTCAATAGATCATAGGCGGGTGGGTGGGTAGGTGACTGCAGGGATGGGTGGTTTGATTTACTCATTTACTGCTTTAAAATCAGTAACTGCTACGCTTTACTGGGGTTATGTTCATACAAAAGAACTTATTTTTTATGTTATGTCAGGAAAAATTTTGTTATTTTTATGTAATGTTTGGTTAAAACAATGTTATGTTTGCAATTATTCGTTGAGGTTTATGATATTTAGACGAGGTTATGATAAATTTTTATTAAATATTACGAAGTTGTTATAAAAATTTGTTACGTTAGCATTATATTCGTTGTCAGTATGATGATTAGACAGGGTTATGCTAAATTTTTGTTAAATATTACGATGTTAATGTAAAATTAACATTGATATGTTAGAGATATGCTTGAAAAGTGTGGATAGGTTACGTTTGTACGAAGTGTTAGGTACTTCACTGTTGTTCAGTGCGGAAGTTTGTTAATGCTAGTAGTTTATTTGTACGTATGGTGTGTTAGGTTTGTCGTTGTACATTATATTCTTAGTTCAGGTTATGTTATGTTAGCTTTATTAATGTAAAAACGTTGTTACGTTAGCATATATTCGATGGTTAGTATATAAAGAACTTATTTTTGTGTTATGTTTATCCGAAATGATACTGAAATGTGACATGAATCATGATCAATAGAATCAAAGTATCAAGTGAGGGAAAAGGGAGGGTTGAGTGGTTTCAAATAACAGATTTACTTCAGCTGCGTCTGGTGGTCCATAATCTACTGTAATATTTTATTCAGTAGTTAACTTATTTTTGCAAAGTTATGCTTTGATAAACTTTGTTATGCTTTAAAGTATTATCAATGTTAGTCTGTAAAGATAATTAGATACAAAAGCAGATGCCTTTAAAGTAAATATTAATATCATTTCACACAAAACAATGTGTTATTATGTTAGAGATATGTTTGGGAAAAGTATGAGCATTGTTTTGTATGCAATGTTAGTTACTATAGTGTTATGTGGAACTTTGTTAATGTTAACAGTATATTAGTGCATAGGTTGTGTTAGGTTTGTCGTTGTACATTATTTTCTTAGTTCATATGATGCTATGTTAGCTTTTTTAAGTGAAAACATTGTTATGAGCTAGTACCATTATCTTCAGTTTGTTGGTTAGTATATAAAGAACTCATTTTTGTGCTATGTTTATCCGAAATGATACTCGAAATGCGACGTAAATCAATAGTATTAATCAAAAATTAACATAATGTTAGAGATATGCTTGAAAAAGGTGAATATGTTACGTTTTGTACGGGTCATGCCAGGTGCTTTTACTGTTTGTTAAGTATGGAATTTGTTAATGTTAGTAGTTTAATCGTGCGTAAGGTGTGTTAGGTTTTTGCCATTGCATGATTATATTCTTGAATTTGGTAATGCTATGTTAGCTTTATTAACTGTGAAAACAATGTTACGTTAGCATATATTCGTTGGTTAGTATATAAAGAACTTATTTTTGTACTATGTTTATCCGAAATGATACTGATCAATAGATCAATAGATCAATAGATCACGAATGGGGTTGTGAGGGAAGTTTGATTTACTGATTTACTGATTTACTGCTTTACTGCTTTAAATTCGGTAAACTATTACAGTTTACTATGATATTTTATTCAAAGAACTTATTTTTATGTTATGTTTGTATAAAACTTTGCTATTTTTTGTTATGTTTGGATAAAGCTTTGTTATGTTAGCAATTATTTGTTGGGGATTATGATATTTAGGTAAGGTTATGATAAATTTTTGTTAAATATTACTATGATAATGTAAAAAACTTTACGTTAGCATATATTCATTGGTCTGTATGATAATCGGACAAGGTTATGATACATTTTTTATAAATGTTACTGTGTCAATGTAAGATTAACGTTAATATGTTAGAGATATGTTTGAAAAAAGTATGAATTGGTTACGTTTTGCATGCAATGTTAGTTACTTTACTGGTGTTAAGTGTGGAACTTTGTTAATGTTAACAGTTTATTCGTGTGTAAGTTGTGTTAGGTTTGTCGTTGTACATTATTTTCTTAGTTCATGTTATGCTATGTTAGCTTTATTGATGTGGAAACTATATTACGTTAGAGTATATTCGTTGATCAGTACGATAATTAACCAATGTTGTGATAAATTTTTATTAAATATTAACATGTTAATATAAATTAACATTGTTATGTTAGAGATATGCTTGACAAAGTGTGAATAGGTTACGTCTTTGTATGCTATGTTAGTTACTTTACTGTTGTTAAGTGTGGAGCTTTGTTAACGTTAACAGTTTATTCATGTTTAAGGTGTGTCAGGTTTGTCATTGTGCATCATATTCATAGTTTAGATGATGCTATGTAAGTTTTATTAATGTGAAAACTTTGTTACGTTAGCATATATTCGATGATTAGTGTATAAAGAACATGTTTTTATGTTATGTTTAACCTAAATGATACTCAAAATGTGAATTGAATCAATAGATCAACAGTTAAGTTGTTAATGATAGCTGTTTATTTGTCTGGTTGTTATGTGTTAAGTATGTTATAATCATAGTTTAGCTTTACAGAGGATAAAACTTTACCATGTTTGTATTTATCCGTTAGGTATTATGGTACTTGGGTAAGGTTATGGTGAGCTTTTTGTTGAATATTACCTTGTTAATGTAAAAATTACCATTGATATGTTAGAGATATGCTTGACAAAGTGTGAACAGGTTACGTTTTTTGTAAGCTATGTTAGTTACTTTACTATTGTTAAGTATGGAACTTTGTTAATTTTAACCGTTTATTCGGGTTTGAGATGTTAGGTTTCTTGTTGTACATTATATTCTTAGACCGACATGCTATGTTAGCTTTATTAATGAAAAAACTTTGTTACGAGCATGTACTCGCTGATCAGTGTATAAAGAACTTGTTTTTATGTTATGTTTATCCAAAATGATACACGAAATATGACTTGAATCAATAGATCAATAGATCAATAGATCAATAGATCACGGATGGACAGGAGGGTAGCTGGATGGTGGTTTGATTTATTGATTTACTGATTTACTGCTTTTGGGTTATGTTTTACAAAATATGACTTGAATCAATAGATCAATAGATCAATAGATCAATAGATCAATAGATCAATAGATCACAACTGGACAGGAGGGTGGTTGGATGGTGATTTGATTTACTGATTTACTGATTTACTGCTTTAGGGTATGTAAAACATGACAATTTTACTAAAAAATATGACTTGAATCAATAGATCAATAGATCAATAGATCAATAGATCAATAGATCACAGATGAACGAGAGGGGAGGGTAGGTAGTTTGATTTACTGATTTACTGATTTACTGCTTTAGGGTCGATAAACATTTACATTTTACAATAATATTTTATTCAAAATTACCGATCAATAGATCAATAGATCACAGAAAGGGTGAGGAGGGCTGTTTGATTTACTGATTTACTGCTTTAGGGTATGTAAAAATGTAAATTTGTAAGTTATAAACATAAAAAGAATAAGAAATTTTATTTATTTATTTATTTATTTATTTATTTATTTATTTATTTATTTTTTTCTTGATGGTTCTGAAACCATCATTTTCGAAATCTACAGACTTGATAACATATATAAGAACACCAACATTGTTGTTATACGAATGTTTATTAACCCAACTCCAAGCACCGGCTCCTTCCAAAGCACCGGCGCCGGTACCACTCGACTCTCTGACTAGAGTCCTTCACCGAATTATCCCTTCTCTGACTCCGAATCTATCTCCTTTTCTCCACTTTCTCTTATATGTATTTCATCCAATTCTGAGGACCCCCTCTGAGGGGTCCCCTGACACCCTTTACGACATTATATTCGTTATTTTCGAGATCTACAGGTTCAATAACGTATATAAAGACACTAATATCGTATTATTATACAAATATTTACTAACTCAGCACCGCACCGGAGCCAGCACCGGTGCCGATGCCAACTCCTCTGATTCCGATACCGCCAGAAACTGACTCCGCATCCGCCTCCAAATTTCAGGCCTTTTACAAACATTTCCTGGATTTTTAGGGCTAAATATAAACATATACATATTGGCTATATATTATATATATATTATATATATATGCTACATATATTATTACATACATGGTTGGTTGGCTATACATATTGGCTTTTGGTTATTGGCTGTTATGTTGTTGGTAAGAAGCACATACAATATTGGTTAAGGTTATTATTATTACGTATACAGATCATATACATATGGCGCTATTGGTTATTATTAAAAGATGCTATATATTATTATACATACATATATTATTATAAAGAATAAAGATATATATATATATATATTATATATATATTATATATATTATATATATATATATACATATATATATATATATACATATCTTTATTATTCATTACTAGTCATTTAAAAATATATATATATATATTAGTTACATATTATATATATATTATTAGATATATATATATATTGTTATTATATATATATTATTATTATTATTATATATATATATTATATTATATATATTATTATTATTATTATATATATTGAGATCATATATATTATTGTTATTATTATATATTATTATATTAATATTATATACATATACATATATATATTGCTACATATTATTATTATTATTATTATATTATTATACATATATATACATACATATATATACAGCGAGTTGAGCTATGGGCTACATAGCATATTACAAGCTGAAGGTTGGCTAATACATAATAGCTGGCTATTACATATATATTATATATATATATATATATATGTTGTTGTTATATATATATATATAGTATATATATATATATATATGTTATAAGGTTGGTTACTGCCATTGTTATTTAAGATGCTGGTTATGTTATATATACATATATATATATATATGAAGAGTTATATATATATATATATATATATATATAAGGTTATATATATATAGCATATATATATATATATATATATATATATATATATATATATATATATATATATTAGTCAGTGTTGAATCCTGAAGAAAATGTTTGAGAATGAGGAAAGTTATCATTTCTCTATCCCTAAACACAAGATCTCAAAATTATCTAACACAAATACACACATACACCATATATACATCAGTATATATATATATATATTATATAATAGGTATACATATATGATATTATTATTGCATATATATTATTATATATATATATATATTATTGTTGCTAAGTTGTTGTTACAGCTGTTATTATTGGCTATTATTACAAACATATATATTATATATATATATTGTTATTATATTATATTAGCTATATATATTATACATATAAGATATATTATTATATATTATTATATATTATTATTATATTAAATTTATATACTAACACAATATACACACACATACACTTATATATATGTATATTACTATTGAAATAAAAGCTTAGTATACGATTCTTCACTTAAGGATAAACTCTTCACTCCTGTTCTTCTCAAGAAACTACTGTACCACACCTTATCATGAAATGTCGAACGAACTGTTAAGTTATCAAGCAAAGCTTTTTCATTTTTATGAGAGATAGTCTTTCTTGTCCTCGAAATGACCTATAACATGTTTTTATTCTCCGCAATGCGCAAAGTACTAATTTTGATTATTTTGAAACGAAATAATTGAAAAATAAAGATCACCACAGTCAAAACGTATTGAAAACATCATAGCATGATTACTCTAATAGTAAAAAAAATCATAATTCTTCATTGTTTTTCTTTTAAATTTGATTAAAAAACGAGAAGATGAACCGATAATAAAAGAGAGAGACTCCGAAATGCTTTTCTCTCCCTCACTCATTATATTCCACAAACTTTCATAGTGTTTTCGACGAAGTAATTTCATGAGGCCGCACCTGTTTAATAAATTAAACTTCTCAGAAAGGCAAGCGCTCGAGTTACCGCAAGCATCGTAAAAACTAACGAAATTTTTATTCATGTTGGCAGTTCGAAAAGGCAAAAATATAAATTTGAATCGATTGCTAATAGAAGCGGTAGAAGAAAAATAAATATCGACATCCTCTTTCTCAAATCACAGTATACTGACAAGCAAAATTTAATTTTATAATTTTTTCCCTTAAGCATGCTAAGCAAGCAATAAGGATTCGTCCTCATATATATATATATATATATATATATATATATATATTAAGTTATATATTGAAAGAAAGAGCATATATATATATATATATATATATATAAGAAGAAGAATAGTGAAGAAGTATTATTATATGCATATATATATATATATATTCATATTTCTCTAAGTTGTTTGTAAATGCGGTTGCTTAATTTTGTTAATGTAAGATACAATATACAATAATAATAATAATAATAATAATAATAATAATAATAATAATAATAATAATAATAATAATAATAATAATAATAATAATAATAATAATAATACACATTATTATTATTATTATTATTATTCTTCGATTCATTTTCTCGTCTACATTCAATAATAATAATAATAATAATAATAATAATAATAATAATAATAATAATAATAATAATAATAATAATAATAATAATAATAATATAATAATAATAATAATAATAATAATAATAATAATAATAATAATAATAATAATAATCATAATAATAATAATTACACACACACACACACACACAATAATAAGAATGATAATAATAATAATAATAATAATAACACACACACACACACACACACACACACACACACACACACAATAATAATAATACACATTAATACACACATTATTATTGGTCATTAATAATAATATTAATAATATTGGCACGCATGATGACATTACATTGTTGGTTAATAATAATGCATTGGTTTAATAAAAAGGGAGAATAAAAATAATAATAATAATAATAATAATAATAAAAATACTTGCTTTAAGTTTCTATATTAAACTAATCTTTAAAAATAAATTTTATTTTTATTTCTCTTTTTTTTTTAAGGCAAAAAACACTTATCGGTAAGGTTTGCATATATAAATTGTTTAGGGAGTCATAGCAGTTGTTTAATATTTTTCATGATATTCTTAATGACTTCGGTCTATCTTATCAGGAATAATATTATTGTTTTACTTGGCTCATGGTCGTATTAAAAAGCAATTTTTTTTTTTCTTTTTATCATTTTTGGATCAGTAAGTTTGAACTTGTTCATTAGTATAAGGAGTGTTCCGGACCTCATGAATTTTGTTACATTTTGTTATTATTATTATTATTATTATTATTATTATTATTATTATTATTATTATTATTATTATTATTATTATTATTATTATTATTATTATTATTATTATTATTATTATTATTATTATTATTATTATTATTATTATGTAAGAAATTCTACTTTATTGCAGCTGAATCACATAAATTTATTGACATCAATCGTGTTAAAAAAAAAATCTATAAACTGAATGTGTTTATGAAATATTAAAAAGTACCAGGAATGGTTTTTAGTGAAAAAAGCAATAAAATTATTTATTCAGTAATAAAATCTAAACGTACTGGCAATTTTTCAAATTTCTTGTTAATATTTTGTCTCTTCAAAGCACACACTGACACACACACAACATACACACCTACACAAACACACACGCATATCAATACCATTATTATAGTAGCATATAGCAGAGCATATAGTATATATAGCAGTATATATATATATATATATATATATATATATATATATATATATATATATATATATATATATATATATATATATATAAGGCAGCTACATATCGGTTCCAACGGGTCATGGGAAAATATTGAATAGCGTTGAATTTGGGTCTCCTCCCTCCAGCCCCCTCTCTCTCCCTTCAGCCCTTCCTTTAGACGCATGCAAACCGAAGGTTTTTTCGAAACAATAAAAATAAATAAATAAAAATAAATAAATAAATAAGTAAATAAGGATGTTTACACATATATATGCATATGTGTACACCTACACCTACTACACCTTTCCCTACACCTACACACGCAATCATAGATTCGCCTATATTGTTATTATTATGTTATATATAGTTGTTATGTTATATATATATATATATATATATACATATATATATTATATATATACATATATATTATTATTAGTTATTATTATATTATATATATATATATGTATAATATATATACATATTATATATATTATTATATATATTACATATAAGTTATATATATTGGTTATTATATATATATATAGTTATAGTTATAGTTAATTTTATATTATTGTATATATATATTATTATTATATATTATATATATATATAAGAAGAAGCATATATATATATATATTATTATTATATATATATATATATATATATATATATATATATATATATAGAGAGAGAGAGAGAGAGAGAGAGAGAGAGAAGAGGGGAAAAAATGTAACGTTTTCCCTGCGGAATCGCTCTCCCCCCCCCTCCCCGCCCCCGTCAGAAGAGGTGGCTGCATCAGAGGTTGTCGGTCCGGCCACTAAGCCATCTCGGTTGTTACTAAAGCGTGCACAGGAAAACTATTGTTTCTTCATGTGCTTTTTTTTTTTAACACATCGAATACGTATATATGGTTTTGCGCGGCTTATTATTATTATTATTATTATTATTATTATTATTATTATTATTATTATTATTATTATTATTATTATTTTTCTATTATTATTATTTATTTTAATTCTATTATTATTATTATTATTATTATTATTATTATTATTATTATTATTATTATTATTATTATTATTATTATTATTATTATTATTATTATTATTATTATTGTTATTTCCTTTCTATTATTTTTACTATGTATATTTATTTATATATATATATATATATATATATATATATATATATATATATATATATATATATATATATATATATATATATATATATATATATATATATATATATATATATATAGAGAGAGAGAGAGAGAGAGAGAGAGAGAGAGAGAGAAAGAGAGAGGAGGGAGATAGAGACGCGAGGAGGCACCTGTTTGAAATTTCTCATCGACTTCTGAAAAAATTTGACATTTAGGAAAACTGAAATATTGTTTAAAATGACTTTACGTAGTTTACCAATTACTATTTTTAACGTTTAAAAATGACGATGAGAAAGTTGTGGTAAAAGTTCACCTGATTGTCACAAACAAAGAACCAATTTTCCTCTGTATCCTCTTTTAAATGCATTTTTAAAATACAAAAATATCAAATTACAAAAATATACCCTTATTTTCAGAAACAAAGGGAAGCAAATATACATTAAAGGAATCAAATTTCAAAAATATTTCAGAGCTGCTGTGAGAAAATAAAAAATATTCACAGAAGAAAATTTTTTGTTTTTATAAATTACTTCGAATGCAGAAGGAAAAAAAAGATCGAATTTCGTAAATAATTTTCCTACGGCTATGAAAATGCTGAGATAAAAAAAAACGTTCTCATGAGAAAAAAGTTCTATAATATAATTATTAACTAAACGAAGTCTAAGAAACAGAGGGGTATGAGGGGTGAAAGCTAGGGGTTAGGGTTTTTTCTACTATAAAAAGCTTGGATTCTTCGTAAAGCATTAAGTTTTGAACTTGTGTTTCTGAAAGAACATCTAAAAAAAATTACGGAGGTAAGGTTATATATATAAAATATATAGCAATAGCCAGCAGGTATATATATATATATATATATAAATATAGTTGTTATGGATACGTGTTTCTTATATACCCTTGTTTGTACGTCTAGAAATATTGTATTATTATTGGTTGTATTATTATTATTATAATATATTATTATTATGTATATATATATTTATACTACATATATATATATTGGTTATGAAGAGTTGTTAGCATGTCGATATATTACTATTATAAGTTCGTCTATTATATATTATATATATACATATATATATATTGTTATTATTATTTACATATTATTATATTATTATTAGATATCACATTATTATTATATATTATTATATATTATTATTATATATATATATCATATATATTATTTACATATATATATTATTATATTACTGCATATATATATATTACATATTATTATTATATTATTATTATTATATATACATACAAAAATAGAGTTTATAGGGTGGGTGTGTGTGTGTGTGTGTGTGTGTGTATGTGTGTGTGTGTGTGTGAGTACACGGATTGAGTGACATTGAAGGCACAGCATGAGGGTGAAAGGTTCTCGCATAATTTTGTAAGACTCAAGAAAGAAAAAAATATAGAAAGAGAGCATGATAAAGATTATTATTATTATTACTATTATTATTTATTATTATTATTATTATTATTAATATTATTATTATTATTATTATTATTATTATTATTATTATTATTATTATTATTATTATTATTATTATTATTATTATTATTGTTATTATTATTTATTATAATTCCTTTTATTATTTTTAATATTAGTAATTTATTAAAAAATTGAAATTTTTAACTATGGTAACCAATTTCTTGAAATATTTATTCCAGTTTTATTATTTTTCTTATATACATAGTTATATATATTTATATATATATATATATATATAAATATATTATTATTATGCTATATATATATATTATATATATTATGTTATATATATATATATATATATATATATAGTATTTAGTATATATATATATATATATATTATTATTATTATACATATTATATTATGTTAATAAATACATGCTATTTACATTATATGCATATCATTCATAAGGTTGGTTGGGGGGGAATGTTCGGTAAACCCAATTAAAAGACAGGATTTAAGTCTGAGATTAAAATTCCAAGACAGGAAAGCCCAGACTCAGCTAATAATTATGCTATAAAGTTTTGTAAAAATTATTCATAATGTTTTATATGGTAAATGTTATATATGTAGTAATCGAAAGAAGATAGTTATATCTATATATATATATATATATATATATATATATATAAAAATATATATACATATATATATATATAGCAGGTCGGGGGTTGCAGTGGGCTATGGGAAAGGTTCGTTTACCTAAATTAAAGACCGGTATGCCAAGTATTAGTTTGTAATTATACAAATTTTTGCCTTACAAATAAATAGAAATATGATGGTTTTAAAAATATATATATATATATATATATATATTAGCATATATATACTTATTAGCAGCAGCATATATATATATATATATATATATATATATATATATATATATATATACATATACATATGTGTATTTTGCCAATTCGATGCCAATATGCAGACTGTGTGTGTGTGGGTTGGAAGGATCGGAGGGTGAAAGTTCTCTCTTTTTTTCTTTTAATTATCTTTCTAAAGAAAGAAAGAAATAAAAAAGCGGAAAAAAGAGAAAAAGATTTTTTCAATTATTATTATTATTATTATTATTATTATTATTATTATTATTATTATTATTATTATTATTATTATTATTATTATTATTATTATTATTATTATTATTATTATTATTTAACGGAGCTTCCTTCTTATATGTACTTTACACACTGCTGTCCCGATTGTGAATGGGTATGGATTACCTTCCACGTCTCTTATATAAATACGAATCGAGCTCAGTTGGGTCTTACTCAACGGTAAGTAGTGAACATTAGGAAAGCTTATAACTTTACTATCTTTAGGAAAATGAACTACTCTTAACAGGGAAGCCTTTAGTATTCCCTACATACTGATGATCTATAATATCTGCATAAACATAGGCCATACCAGGATCTTGAAACATCTTAGAAGGCATGCATACAAAATGTAATGAACTCTCGGTGTCATTTTTTGAGACATACTCTTCCATCGTTGGTATATAACGTATTAGATCCTTTAGAGATGGTTTGATATCATTATTTCTCAATATTGAGTCTGCATGTGAGTAATGACATTTACGAAACCATGCTGCAGAATGGAAAATAAATAAACTTCTATCTTTCAGGTTTACATGAGTTTGAGATTTTAAGGTGATTAACACGTTATCTTCATTAACGGTTTTATTAACAAGAAACACTAAATCTTTATTGCTTCAAATTTTTTGTTTAAGGTCATGAACACATCAGTAACCGATTTGTAAAGACCCTGAATTCATTATTATTTTTCATAGAAATATTCTATTCCGTCATGTTCGATAATGTCTGTATTAGCTTTAGCTTTTTAATTTTTAACACATTTTAAACATATTCAACGCTTCTAAATATTATAAATGCAGAGGGGGACCCAACATATTCTCAACAGATGTCAAATAAATTATTTCACTTAACGTCATACTTTTCTCATCAAGTTTATAGTCTCAACAACGGTCATACAGTCTGATATTTCCATTAGCATTATGTGATCCATTTGAAACATTGAGGCAACGTTAAATAGAAAATGATCTTCACCTCCATGTTCACAATGTAAACTGATCAATGTTTAATTTCACTAGCACGATACAACTATTAAACTCTATAGACAGCTCAACATTTGACATGCTGATACTGTTTATTTAATTCTTCCCTTGGCATCCAATTATTTTTTTCTATTTTTATATTCTTTTACTCTTAAGATCAAACCGTATTTTCTGTATTTCTGTTTATAGAACCCTCCTTTATTTTTCCCATCTAAACTTCTCGGATTAGTATAATTTCAAACCGTTCTTGGGATCTGGATTGCATCTACTTTAAAACTCTTCTGACCATCCAGCTGTACCCTTTTCTAAATTTTCACCAACCCTGACACTACACACATACCCCACTTTTTAATACTGTGCTTATCTTTTATTTTTAAGTGCATTGGTGACTTTACTTATAGGTACAGGAAAGGGGTTGTATCTTCACCATTCTTAGAGGAATTTCTAATTATCTCATGAGCGCCATCCATTGTATGTCAAAGTCTGTTCAGCATGACCATATATTTAAATGTGTGTTCATATCTTCTGAAAATACTCCACAATTCTTCTTTTTATAGTTCTTTTAAATTCTTCCACTATTATGAGCTTTATTAACTGAGAACGTGGTATTGTGAAAACCAGCATCTATACCCAGAATTATTGAACTTCCTACCAAAACTGGATCCTCATCTGTCCATATCATTTGAGTGATATCTTGCTTATCCTCTACTTTTATAATTTCTCCAAAAGCTCAAGCTGTTCAGTTTTCGATCTTTTTCTTATCTTTGAGACCCTTTAAACCATGGGGGCGTTTCGGGGAATACACATCTATCACAAAAAGAATGTATTGATAGCCGTCATTATAAGCTTTATATTTTATCATTTCAGTCAAGTCAAGTTGCCAGACATTATCTAAACAAGAGGCTACTGTTTTTCGTGTTGGGAATTTTTTCCGTATAGGTTTATGTAGAGTAAAAGCATCCTCTCCTTCTAAATATGTTTTCAAATCTTTTTTATTAATATGAGGAAACTTTGACGCAAATTGAAAAACCACCATAACTGTATGGTTGTTTCACATCATAGTAATATTTATCGACCACCTCCTTAGCCACCATTGAGTCCAAAGTTCAACTGAATAAACCCTAAACATTCCACATACCTATTAGTATACATATGTTGATATGAGCATATGTTATACTGCTACATATATATAGCGACATATATGCATGGTTGCTGCTGTTGTTGTTGTTGATGTTGTTGTCTAAGTTGGTTATTATATATACATACATATATATATTATATATATATATATATATATATATAGTTATTATATATTGGGTTATTGTTATTGTTAATATATATTATTAAGGTGTTATGTTATAAGTATATATATATTGGGATATACATATATACATATATATATATATATATATATATATATTTATACATATATTATTGGTTAAGGTTATATATATATATAAGATAACAAACGTTATGAAAGAGAAAATAATGGCAGTTTCTAAATAAAGAAATATAATCGATTAAAATTATATGTACAACATCTTACACAAATTAGTTTCATAAAAAGTAGTTCAAATATGCTTACAACATGTGCATATTTTAAAATATAATAATACATATTTACAATATAATACAAACACATAAAATTAATTTTAAAAGGAATATTGAATATATATATATATGATATTATATATATATATATATATTATACATAGGTGGTCAATAAAGATATATATATATATATTATAAAAAAAAGATTATATATATATATATATATATATATATATATATATATATATATATATATATATATATATATATATATATATATATATATTTAATTAGCTTGAGCTTGGCACATAGGACTTAGCAGATACTGTGTATTTATAATATACTGACGGAGACTAGGGAGTCCATCTGTTGTCACGTATGTGTAAATATCTCTTGCTGATATTTTCAAGTCTTGATCTTTGTAGGCAGGAGTCTTCATTTCTTTTTCCCAATGAAAAGTAAATTTTTATGACGTCCATAACATCTGCTAATTGAGCGTCAAACATATAGTTCTCGTTATACACAGTGTATAGCAAGTTGTGGGCTGTATTGATAAGATGGTCTAGTTTGTCGACTTCGGCTTCTCGTTTTGATATTTCTTCACGCATCTTGATAAATGATGTAATATTTTCTCTACCTACGATTAGGAAACCGTAATTTGATGGTCTGTATATTCCTTCAGGGCTGCTTCTCCACCAACTGCGTAAGTCAATGGCTTCAATATTGTTGTGCAAAGAGAATACCAGAGTTAATCTTTTCGTATCGTTGGCTTCGCCTCGTGCAATGGCCACACCCCACGAATTGGTCACGCTAGATGAAACGTAATTTTCGTTCACCCATGTATTTACTTCGTCAAATACGCGGTTTAATTCTTCGCACGATAAGAATAAAGGCCGGTTGTTTGTATGAGGTGGAGAGGAACATGTGAAGTAACGTTCCCCACTAGATTTACGGCGAAAAAATAAGCTTACAATGTCTTTGGGATGGAATATCTTCCATGACACAATATCGTTTACGAACTTGGTGTTTACTAGAGAAACCATGTTGACACAACAAAGTCGAACGCTCAACTGAAGAATGCTTTCCGCCTTAGCAATAAGAATACTGTATGCCTAACAAGACGAGATCTTTATCCGACCAATCAGAGAAATGTATACAAAAGCTAATAGGAATGCTAACCCTAACAGGCAACCCTAAAGGTGAAACCTAATCCGTAAATGAACAGCTGCACTTTTAGGGTTACTTTCATGTTTATTCAAAGTGATTCAGGAATTCAACCCTAATGATAAGCCTAATGGGGGAGTCTAACGGCTAAAATGAACAGCTGCGAGCGTCTTTTGGAAGCTTTCATGTTTGAACAGATGTTAAGCCTAATGAACACCTGCTTTATATCATCTCAGGCCTACATTTTTAACCATTCTCGACTCATGCTTGCCTTTTTCCTTAATTTGTTTACCGATGGATAGGGGTTCTTGTGGGATCGTTTTTTTATTAGTCCTAAAGGAGAGGGTGATGACGTCATTACAGCTGAAGAGCTTGATGCCATAGCTCTAGGTGTAGAGTACACGTTTTCCACATCAGCCAAACGTTCCACATTTAATATTAAACTTTTAGGAAAATTAATTGTTCTTAATTTTTGTTTTATTATAGGCCATCCTGTGATAGGTTTTCTTCGCCAATTACGTACAAGATCAGAAACTAGGTCTACGATATTTGATCCTATAATAGGATCACCGTCTATTACAATTTGACCATTAGAGTCCCAATTAATCTGACCTTTTAAAGTGTTATATAATGCTATTCCTTTATTTTTAACAGTGGCAGGAAGACTGCTTTCTAAAATAGATTTAAAATCTTTATTAGTTTCAACTTCTTTTTCTTCTTCTTCAGGTTCATTTACAGACCTAGGGATATTTTGGCTGGTGTATTTTTCTTTCAAATCTATTAACTTTTGTAATATCTCCTGATATTTTATTCTTTTGTCATGGATATCCATACGTGAATTTAAAATTTTGGTAAGCTCGTTTTCGATAGTAGACATTTGCTCCAATTTAGGTTCATATAACGTAGTAGGTAGAGACTGTTGTTGTTGTTGTTGTTGTTGTTGTTGTTGTTGTTGTTGTTGTTGTTGTTGTTGTTGTTGTTGTTGTTGTTGTTGTTGTTGTTGTTGTTGTTGCTGTTGTACAGTAATATTATTTATTTTTTCGTAATCGGAAAACGGCATAACCACTACCTTCTTCATTATTATTATTATTATTATTATTATTATTATTATTATTATTATTATTATTATTATTATTATTATTATTATTATTATTATTATTATTATTATTATTATTATTATTAGTTTTGTCCTGTTAGTAATTTAGCTAGCACCGGTGCTACAATGCTAAATAATAGAGGGAGGAAGGCTCCTCCTGTTTGTATCAGTTTCTTTTTCTTAACAAAATTCTTCTTTTTAATTTTACGTGTAAGTTTTCTAATGATGTTGCTATGACGACGTAACTTTTGTTTCTGAGGCTCTTTTATAGGAACATTTCCTTTTAAAAGGTTAAGACATATTTCACATATACATCTCACGAAGGATGTGGATTGTAGATGTTTACATTTTTCAGCTTTACTTAGTTTCCTATAATTTTTTATAACTGGTAAATATTTTTCAACCAGCTTACTCATTGTTATTCAGGGATGTAGACAATTTCAGTTTCGTTAGGTAAGATGTTTGTACGTAACAGTACTCTGTATGTGTTCTTAGGATGAAGATCACACAGTAAATAACCGTGAGGGATAGATGTAACTTCTTTATATACCTTCAGGAATTCTTTTCTTTGCATAGGAAACATTTGACTTGCTAACACATTGATTTGACTTACATCTCTTCTTTGACCGAACAAAATTAAATATTGTGTATTTAAAGACACATCTCTCATATATTTATTCTGATGAAAGATATTCTGAGTTATAAAAAACACAGTGACATTTAAATGATGAGAGAAGACTGTGAAAGTTTCTGCTATATCCTCATTCAGTTTATGCATCAAGTCGTCAAGGATAATAATTTTATGACCCTGAATATTTTCCAACGATTTAACATCGTATATACCTTCATGAAATTGAATCACATCTTTATATTCGTTAAACTTTTCTTGGTACACACTGTAACACCAGATTATTTTTACAGGGAGTTGTTCGAATAGATCAGGGTGTTTTAGGAACTTTAACAGGGCAAAAGTCTTACCAGATCCTGTAGGGCCGCATACAAGATACAGGATTCCAAACATGGCAATTTCTTGTAAGGTGCCTAACAGAATGGATGCTGGTCACGTCAGACAATACCTTATTCCACCCATATATAGCAGCAGCAAGAAGAAAGAAGAGCATGTTGGTTATATATATATATATATATATATATATATATATATAAAGGTTATTATATATTATTGTTCTAAATATTTAAATATATATATATAAGAATATATATATATTATTAGTTATTAATTATATATAAATTATATATATATTATATATATATATATATGTTTCTTGTTATGGTTTGAAAATTTCTGAAAATTTCTGAAAAGAGGGTGGAGTTATAGGGATTTCGTAATGTTTGGGAGGAAACGGTATATATAACACATGCTCGGGCGTTAGCTGTTAGTTATATTCAGTCAGTCGTGAGGTTTGCATCTTAGCGAACGATAGTTACTAGGTGTGTTTTCCGTTGTGTGATTGGTAATAATAATAATAATAAAACAATAATAATAAATAATAATAATAATAATAATAATAATAATAATAATAATAATAATAATAATAATAATAATAATAATAATAATAATAATAATAATAATAATAATAATAATAATATTTTTATTACAGTTCTTGTTAAGAATCACCAGATTATTGAAGTTCTTGTTAAGAATCATCAGAATGGCACAACTTAATATTTTCAACGCAGGAAAGATTCACACTCTTATGAAAATGTTTGCTGTAAGTCTTGTTATTATTTTTAATTTTTAATTTAAAATTTTTTTTTTTTTTTTTTTTTTTTATTTTTTTTTGGTTTTTATTTTGAAAACTTTTATTAATTTGTTTTTCTTAATTTTTTTGAAAGTGTTTTATTATTATTATTATTATTATTATTATTATTATTTTTATTATTATTATTATATTAATATTATTATTATTATTATTATTATTATCGGTCATTATCATTACAGACATATTATTATGATATTTTTTTATTATTATTATTATTATTATTATTATTATTATTATTATTATTATTATTATTATTATTATTATTATTATTATTATTATTATTATTATTATTATTATTAACATGCTTCAGACCTTTCTGTACATTCACCGAAGCTTATGATTTCATTATTGCTTAGAGGTATAGTGAGGTCATAAATTGAACAACAACAACAACAAATAAACAACAAATAACAACAAACAACAACAACAACTACAACAACAAACGATCCTTCATCTGATAATAATGGTGAATCCGGCGATGATGAACCACCCCGTGAAGAGCGTAAAATTGTTCGTGCTAAACGTGGTCTTCAAAATCGTGATGCTAAGAAAAGAGGACTTTGGGTTAACGATCCCGGTGCAGGACCCAGCGGAGTGAACGATCACAGAAGAACACCGATGATCCTTATGATGGTCCAGATGATGGGGTAAGTGTAATTTACAAAATACTTATAAATATATATTGTTTGAATGAAATATTAATTAAAGTAAGAAACTAAGGGAAATCTTGTATTTGTAATTATTTAAAACAATAAGAAAATGTAGAATCAGTTAAGTTAGGTTAAGGTAGATTTTATGTTATGTTATTACTAGTATATTTATGATTGATTCTCTTTTTACAGAAGAATAACAAAAGAAAACGTGATGATGATGATGTTGATGGCGATGAAGATTTTACAGCTGAATTACTTGAAATTAAAACGGTAGCTGTCTCTAGAAATTCAGGGGTCATTGATACTCACCGATACAGAATAAGGGTGAATGAAGGAAATGTGTTCAGACAAGGTCTTGATATTGAGGATGCTTTCAGAAGGGTCATTCGAGCTATTGTTGAACATCTAAAAAAGGAGGTGAACTATGGAGAATACAAAGCAAGATTTTGGTTTACTTTCAACGATGGTGCACGCAACGAATTCCATGTCAACCTTGCCCATAAAGATGTAAAGGATAATGATAACTTGGTATCAACTTTGTGTCTCCGTCTAGAACAGGCTTTTCAGTCAGGAGATAAAGCAACGTTCAGCGATTTCATCGTCGAAGTCCAGGTAATGCATAACCCTGAAGGGAATGGACCCCTAATACCTGGTCAAATTAAATTTATCCATCCTGAGCTGATCACAAGTCATTTATTCACAGATACAGATGATAAGAGGATTGATGCAGTTGGGTGTGGATTTAAAGCTATAGCTACCTGTGTAAAAGTTGTTACCGAAAAAAAAAGATATCTAATATCGACACTGGTACTATAGTAAAATTAGGAGTGAAAATAGCTAATCTGTGCGGTTTAAATTATGCTGACCCTTTGACCCCCGATAAATTTGCTATAATAGAACGGGTCTTCAAAATTGTAGGATATTTGTGTACAGAAACGATAAAAAGATGAAAAGTTGTACGTAGTTTATAAACCCAGAGAAAACAGATTAAGATAAGATTTGTGTGTAATTGATATGATGCTGTCAATACTCATTATTATTACCCTCTTCCCAACGATAAAATCAAATTAACAATAGGTAGTGTGAATCCTGATAATATGAGGGGTCAAATTTTTTGCAGACAATGTTACAGCTTTGTGTCAAATATGGTTTTACATCTACATCAAGAATGTGAATATTATAAATGTAAACAGTGTCTCACCTATGAATGCGGGGGAAGGGCTGATGATAATAATATTCCCTTAAAGTATTGCGCTGAATGTAACCGTAATTTTTATAACGAAGATTGTCTTAAGAACCATAGAAAAAACAACAAATTCGTATGTAAGAAAATAAAAAATTGCGAGCTGTGTGATACAATGAAGATGCCTGATATTCAAGGAAAGATTCAACATGACTGTGTAAATATACGGTGTCTCGTTTGCGTCGTGAAGTATAACCCGTTAAAAGGGGTTCATAAATGTTTCATGAAAACCTTGAAAAAGAAAGAAGACAATTGGCAGGAAAATAAAAATGTTTATACATTTTATTATGATGTGGAAACGTATAACCACAACGAGCAGGATAAAGGCGACGGAAAATCAGTTGTTGATATGGTGCCATACTTGCTTGTGAGCATGCTGGTGTGTTATAAATGCAGCGGAAAAGAATTAAGGAATGAACAGTGCGAGATATGCGGGACTAAACGACAGGAAATCTTCCATTTGGATTTGAATGCTGAAAACGATTCTGAAAAGTGTCCAGTCGATAAATTTATAAATTATTTATTTAGTTTTTCGGAAAAACATAAGAAAGACGAAATCATAGTAGCAGCTCATAATGGAGGTAAGTTTGACACACAATTTGTGTTCAGTAAATTATTAGCAAGACCCGGTGCTAGTGTTATTTCTAGTAACCCTGTAAAACGAGGCACAAAGATCATCACTATGACAGCTCAGCATAATATAACATTTAAAGATACCCTCTTATACATGCCCTGTGCTTTGAAGAAACTACCAAAATGCATGGGACTTGAAGGCGATGTAGCTAAAGGATTCTTCCCGTACAGATTTCTTACCCTAGATAATGTAAATTATGTTGGGCAAATACCTGCTAGAGAGTTATTTGAAACTGAGCGAATGGAAGAGTCTGAGAAACGAGAATTTACCGAATGGTATAGCTCATTCGAAAATAAAAGAGTATGATATTAAATCAGAATGCACTAAATATTGTGTACAGGACGTTGACATTTTACGGCGAAGTTTTGAAAAATTCCGAAAGATGTTCATTGAAATGTTCCAAATAGATTGTTTAACAGAATGTTGTACAATTGCTTCACTATGTTTTAGAGTCTTTAAAACTCATTATATGAAATCTGATACTGTTGCTCATATCAGTCGAGATGGAGAGAAATGTTATTCGTATGAAGGTATTCGATGGATAGCGTTCATGGAGAAGTATACTGGTCAAAGGATAACCCATGCCCGCAATGGTGGTGAGCGTGTGTTTAAACTTAAGAATAAACACGTGCATCCTGATGGTTACACAGAGGTCCCTGTTGTTGATTATACACCTATTGACGGAGATGCTTTTGTTACCCTCAGACAGATTCAAGTAGACAACCAATTGAAACCCCTGAATGAACAGAGATGGAGGGAAATGGATGAGGCTGCATCTGTACCCGGTGCTAGACCAGTGGAAAAGAAACGTATAGTGTACTTGTTCCATGGCTGTATTTTGGCAGTGGGCACCTGAGCTGTGTGAATTTTGCAACCAGATAATAGAGGTTCCAGTCTGGACAGGTATAGAATGACTATGCTACAAGAAGAATCTGCTACAGAAGGATTTGATTAGTTGTGAGGCGCGGGGAATGTGAATGGAAATTGAAAAGATGAAGCACTAAGAATACTCACGTTGACCCCAGAAGAAGAAGTAGCTGAGGACATGGGAATCTGAAACCATGTCAATAATAGGTAACGATGT
>JABUQX010000492.1:0-20000 GCA_015478945.1 Trachelipus rathkii | reverse complement strand
AATTTTTTGATTTGATACTAAATAAGATATGATAAAAGGTAGACATCCTTGCATCAACACAATCAGTCTTATATCGAGTAGATACAAATCTTCGTAGCATTTTGAATGTCGATGAGGATGGAGAAAATCTGCGATATCCCTTATATATATATATATATATATATATATATATATATATATATATATAGATATTATTTGTAAAGGTAAGTTACGATAAATATATTATTATTATAATATATAATATATATATATATAATTATATATTATATTATTATATAATATATATATATATAATATATGATATATATATATATTATATATATATATATATATGTATATTATTTTATTCATACAAATCACCATGTCCCATATTGGTGCTGGGTTGTTTTGGTGGTTGAATGTTTTTAAGCTTATCAATAAATACCATTCACGAAAAGCAAGATATGATAGAGGGAGTTTTCACCCAGTTGCTCTATCAGACAAAGAGAATTTAAAATTTCCTTCAATGGCTCAACAACTTCGAGAAATCGCAGCTTCACCCTTTCTAGAATTTATAAAGTTTAAAATTTCTTCTTCTTTTTTTTTAATTTTGCATTTAAAATTTCATTTAAAATAAGTTAAAGAAATGTTACGGAAAAAATTGTTGCTCCATCTCAGATTTTGGAAAATTAATGATAAATGTTTAATTAAATACTTAAAATATTAAAATAACTTGTTAATAGAATTTCTTTGTTCTAGTTACTGAAACTTCAATTCCAATGCGCTCTCTCCTGAATATACAATTTTCATACCACTTATTGAACTGCCATCCAAGATTTTCGTTCTTCTTTCCAATAAAACTTTCAGATTTTTTTTACTCTCCTCCATTCTTCTTCCATCTGATGCTTCTCTATTTCGTTTCCTTCTGGCTTTACTGCGTTTACACTCTATGACGGTCGATATATATATATATATATATACTAGTGATAGTATTATATTATATTATATAGTATTATACTATATATATACTATATTATATATATTATATATATATATATATTATATATATATATATATATTAGTATAGTTATATTATATATATATATATATATATAATGATATATAATATATACTATATATATATATAATATAATATTATTATTTTTTGTCTTTATTAAACAGGGAGCAATAAAAAAAATTTTAGTATTTTCGGAATGGTTGGTAATGCTATCTCAGAATTATTCATATGAGAGATTTTAAAATAAAAAATTTGATTTTCTATAAAGAGAACTGATTTTGGTTTTAGTATTTTGATTTCTTTGATTTATTTTGGCACAATTTGCCTTTTATTTCTATTTATCGATTGTAAAGATTTTAATATTTATGTATCCACAATGAGTGTTGAATATAGCTTAGTAATAAAGGTCCCAAAGCTTATTACAAAATGTAAAAAAAAAAAAAAAAAAAAAAAAAAAAAAAAAAAAAAAAATTCCGAAAAGTACGACACTCACAGAAAACCCAATTACTTATTTGGAATCAGCGTATAAAGCCTATTACCAGAATGTAAAAAAAAAAATAAAAAAAAAATAAAGGGCCTCGACCCCTAATGGAAATATGTTTCCTTGAACTTCAATTTTTAGGGGTCTCGAGCCGATAGGGGAAAGAGGGGAGGACGAAGTCCCCCGTGTCGTCCACCTAGAGGCTGAGGAGACCCCGAACAACTGTTATCTATGCGCTTTCTACTCGTTAGTTTTAAATCATAAAACGACTTTGCATATAAAAAGCTTTATACGCTGATTCCAAATATATTAATAGTTTTTTTTTTTTTTTTTTTTTTTTTTTTTTTTTTTTTTTTTTTTTTTTTTTTTTTTTTTTTTTTTTTTTTTTTTTTTTTTTTTTTTTTATTCACTCTTGTGAATAGCTTTATACGCTGATTCGAAAATATGTAAATTTGGTTTTTCTGTAAGGGACGAACTTTTCGAGATATATCTTTGCCTCTAATCTGGAGTTTCCCCTTTTTATTACATTTCCTAACTAAAATTTTCCACTGATTAAAAAAATGTCATTTGTTTTAGTGTAGGATTTGTAGTTCTCTAATTACACGCCTGTCCTAAAGTAAAAGTCTGACCATATATATATATATATATTATATATATATATAATAGATATATATATATATATATATATAATATTATATTATATATATATATAATATATATATATTATATTATATATTTGTTTTTTATATTTATATATATATATATATATTATATATATATATTATATATATTTATATATTTATATTATATTTATATATTATTTATATATTTATTATTATATATATATATATATTATAGAGGTGGGCACCGTTAATGAGAAAGTTAAACGCCGTTAATCCTTAATCGTTAACAAAAAAATTAACGGCGTTAATTCATTTAAAGCGTTTATTCGGTTAAAGAATGTAACGAAGTTACGTTAATCTTAACGATTAACCGTCTTCAAAATAGGTAGAATAGTAATTAATAATTGTAATTTTCTTTTAATGTAAAACATATTGCAGGATATTCAAATTATTTTAATGAAAAAAAATATATATATTATATATAATACTTATATATATATATATAATATATATATATTAGTAGTAGTATATATATATATATATATTATATATATATATATATATATATATAAATATATATAATATATATCATATATATATATATACAATATTATATATATATATTCAGTATAATGGCAACCTCATCAATATGGTACACATATAATGGTCCTAAGTGGGTTTGCACCCTTACCCTTGAGATGGTTAAACCAACAGAGATAGTACCTCCTGACCCCGATGAAGCTAAAAGGAAAACCCACCACTTTCCTCTGAAAGGTTACTTGCCTCTCCGAGAGGACAAGGCATATGTTTGGTGGGACATCAAACCTCCGGCAGGTCTCCCCGCTCACACTCGGGTCAGGGGCAACATTGGGTAATTTTTAACCGGGACTTAACTTTGTATATTTCAGTATAATGCATAAACCGGGGAGACCTGCCGGAGGATTGATGTCCCACCAAAGACATGCCTTTCTTCTCGGAGATGCAAGTAACCTTTCAGAGGAAAGTGGCTGGTTTCCTTTTAGCTCATCGTGGTCAAGAGGTAACACTCTTGCGTTTACCATCTCAAGGGTAAGGGTTCAAACCAACTTAGGGATATTTTTTGTGTAAAAATATTGATGCGGTTTATGCATTATACTGAAATATACAAAGTTAAGTTCCGGTTAAAAATTATCCAGTGTTGCCCCTGACCCAAGTGTGAGCGGGGAGACCTGCCGGAGGTTTGATGTCCCACCAAAGACATGCCTTGTCTTCTCGGAGAGGCAAGTAACCTTTCAGAGGAAAGTGGCGGATTTCCTTCTAGCTCATCGTGATCAAGAGGTAACACTCTTGGTTTACAATCTCAAGGGTAAGGGTTCAAACCTACTAGGCATATTTTTTGATTACAAATATATTTTATGCGGTTTATGTTTTTATAACTCGAAATATACCAAAGTTAAGTCCCGGTTAAAAATTACCCAGTGTTGCCCCTGACCCGAGTGTGAGCGAGGAGACCTGCCAGAGGTTTAATGTCCCACCAAAGACACGCCTTGCCCTCTCGGAGAGGCAAGTAATCTTCCTGAGAAAAGTGGCTGGTTTCCTTCTAGCTCATCGTGGTCAAGAGGTAACATTCTTGGTTTACCATCTCATGGGTAAGGGTTCAAACCCACTTAAGAATATTATATATATATATATATATATATATATATATATATATATATATATATATATATATATATAATATATATATATATATATATATATATATATATAGTATATTATTTTTTATAATATATTTTATTAAATGAATACAACAAATATATAAATATATATATTATAGTATTATATATATACAATAATAATTTTTCATAAATTTTTCACAATTATTCATAAGATTGCAAAATTAATAATTAAAAATAAATAATATAATAATAATGAATAAGTAATAATAATAAAAATAATATAATAATAATAATAATAATAATATAATAATAATAATAATAATAATAATAATAATAATAATAATAATAATAATAATAATAATAATAACAATTAATAATAATCCCTAACAAATAATAAATATTGATTATTAAGCTTATCAGATTTAATAATTTAAGCTGACTTTTGCCGCTTGCCAAAGAATACTTCCAAAGCGTAAATCAGGGCTGCGGAGTCGCTAAAAATAAATTTTTCGACTCCGACTCCGACTCCTTAAATTCAAAATTTGGATTTTCGACTCCGACTCCGACTCCACTTTAAACAAAAAATATATAGCTCCGACTCCGACTCCGACTCCACTTAAAACAAAAAATTTCGACTCTGACTCCGGCAGTCAAATTCAAAATTTTGACTCTGACTCAGATTAGTGCTTACAGAGTTACAGTAAACATTTTTTTGTTTCAACATTTTTTTTCACTTGCTTTTGAGAATAAAAAAATATACCACTTTTCCAATGAATCTAATCTCCAAATGCTATACGGTAAAATACCGTAAAGACATAAAGATGCAGTCGCAACACATTTGATAAACCAAAATATATTCGGAGTTTACGGAAAACAAAATGCATAAAAACGTTAATTATATGTAAGTTATTTTTATTTTTATTATAAAACAGCCATTATAAAATTAACAGTTTAATACTTTCAGTTTCAATAATAATAATAATAATATTTAAGAAAAATATATCGTTACGAATTCACCCGAGATTGGAGAGGGAGGGGGACGGCTAATCGAAAGAAGTTGGATATAAGCTAAGTTTCTCTTTCTATTTATTTCGTGAGAAAAGGACGTGACTGCATTCGCTGCCGCACAATTCACGAAGCTTGTGTAGTTAGGATTAATTTCAAGCCGGCTCCCTTTCAATCTATACTCAACATATCAGCAATATTGGCTTTTATAGTGGCTTTTATTACAGCTACTTTACCTATTTGGTGTGTATTGTTGTAACGATTTAAATTGAAAGGGTGTTTTAAGTGAGATTATATTTTAATCCTTATATATTCCTTTTTCATATATGGGGAATATGGAATGAAATTCAATATGGAAAATGCAACGTGCAAGATCGAAGTTTCATTGATGACAAGATCTCCTAATCACACCCAGAACTAACATTTATACAGGAGGTGAAGAGGCAACCGCTTTCCGAACCCCATAGAAAGGACCAATTTCTAATTCTAATCAGCGCAAGAAACTCTGCAAGATTTATGAAAAAGGTTAGTTGTCACTCTTCCCTCTCATTTTTAGTCTCGGGTGATTTTATATAACTATTAATTTATTAAACTATTAATTTATATTAATTATAATATCTATTTATAATAAATTTAATCAATTAAATTTATCTATTAAGTTAAATACTAAAGCTAAATTACTTTATTACAATAATAATTAGTAATTATCATCAGCCTTATTATTTAAATTGCTATGCATTAATATGATAATTATCGAAAAAGCTTGCGATAGTTGGTTATAATAGTTTGCACCTTGTTGCAGATGAGAAAGTCCCACGTGACTTTGTATTCGTTCTACGCTTGGAAATATATAAAAGGAACAAGGCGTTGGCTTCAACTTCCCATTTCTTGTGAAGAATCGTATATATTTGTTTCTATAATCTAAATCCATATTTAAATATCAATTATCTTATGTAAATAAACTCTATTTTATTTAGTGTTCTCCTATTTATTTGCTCTTTGCCAATTATTTAATTATTTTCAATTGTGACGTTAAATTACAAAAAATTATATAGAATCGAACACAGATTTTTATAACCTCACTGCACCGTAGCGCACCGGTGCGTTGAACAATAATACTTACTACCAATAATAGTAATCGGTATTTTCTTAGAGGTAGATTATCTTAGAAATCGATCCCTTTCTTATAAATCTTAAAAGTTAGTTATATCGTTTCTATCTTAGAAATCGTTCCAAGTTGTTTTATATGGTCTATATCTTAGAAATAGCTTCTTTTCTTAACATCTTAGAATTTTGTTCTATAGTTTCTTTATTAGAGATAGATTATATTATTTCATAGTTCTTATTTTGAAATTTGCTATTTCGTTTCTTTGTATAGGGTTTCGAATCAAATTTTAGTAACAGACAACTTGCTAATTTTTAGTCTACTTCGTAAAATTCGCAGAAGCCTTGTTCCTAAAATAATTGTTGGGGTAGGTGTTAATTTTACCAACTCCAGCTATTTTGAGCCAAATTAGAAATATTAAGCAGAAATATTAGAAATATTAAGCAGAAATATTAGAAATATTAAGCAGAAATATTAGAAATATTAAGCAGAAATATTAGAAATATTAAGCAGCAAAATTTGCAATTGCAATTTGCAAGATTTGCAATTTCTTAATAAACTTTTGGAGAAGTGGAGAAGTGAGAAGTAAATAAAAATTCTTACTAAAGGTTTGCGTTTGTAAAAATTCTTTGCGCTATTCCTAACTATTTACTTCCTCTTTTCGATAAATTCATACTTTTCCTTTTTTCCTCTTATTCGCTTATTCGTAAGTAAAAAAATAACGACTAAATATATGCACAAATATATATTTGGAAACCTGGAAAAGACGTTCGCAGAGTGTGTGTGCTACATACGAAACACGCTTTTTTAAAAATAGAATAGGTTGCGTTTGTACAAATTCTTTGCGCTATTCCTAACTATTTACTTCCTCTTCTCTATAAATTCACACTGTTCCTTTTTTCCTCTTATTCGTAAAAAATTAAGGACTAAATATATGCGTAAGTATATATTTGATTTGTAAACTTGGAAAAGGCGTACGCAGTGTGTTTGCGTGCTATATACGAAACAAGCTTTTAAATAAATAATAGGTCTGCGTTTGTAAAAACTCTTTGCGCTATTCCTATCTATTTACTTCCTCTTTTCTATAAATTCATACTTTTCCTTCTTTCCTCTTATTCGTCGTAAAAAATGACTGAAGCAGGCGCTATTTCTGCTTCCGCAATCCTGGCTTCACTTGAAGACACCATCATCAGCGACATAGGAATTACAGAGGAATCCATCACTCGAGAGGAAAAGAAAAGCCTCGTAGAGGCTGTGGAAGAAAAAGTAAAACCATTGCGACGTTCAAGAGGCATCATAAAGCGCAAAATAACGCTTTTGCTTAAACCCTTCTCAGATGAATCTTCTAAAGATTCCAGTCCATCCCTGCTAGAAGCTATTTTGGATGAAGTAAATCTTCGTCTGGAGGAGGTGAGACAGTATGATAATGAAATTGAAGCAAAGATCTGCGAGTCTGATCTCGTGAAACATGATGCTACATTCTTAAATGAGGAAGTTATAAAATCTTCTCATTATCATCTACAATTGCAGAGGATAATTCATGGAATCAGACCGACTGCCAACGTTTCGTCCCACAAGTCCGCTTCTTCGCAGGAGGGTGATTCGGTCTCACGAAAAGAATTACATTCTATATTGAAGAATTTTAAGCCACAACAAGAACTTAAAATTCCAGCTCTTAAGTGTCAAAACTTTTCTGGTGGAGATGATAAGCATTCGTTCAGATCTTTTCTCCTGTCCTTTGAAAATGTATACGGCTGTAGGAAGGACCTTTCTGACGCAGCCAAACTACAGTATTTGAAAAGTCATCTTCAAAATTTTGCTTTAAAGGATGTTCAACACTTAACTAATGTTGATGAGAACTATTCTGTGGCTATCAAAATCCTGAAGGAGGTGTATCTGGATGTGCCTTTTCTAGTGGACACTATTCTTCACAAGATTGATTCAGCACCAGTTTTGGATAATAAGAATTTAGAGGCTACTCGGTTCTTTGTGTCAGAAGTTCGTGCAAACTTACATGAACTGAAGGAGTTCGATTTGGACTTCCTGGAGGAGGGAACAGCAGGTAACCGTCTTGTTAGTCACTTGGTTACTGACAAGCTTCCTCCTATATTCCTGCGTGAACTCAAACTAAAAACCCAGATTGAATATCCTTCCATCAATTTGATTTTGAGTAACTATATGAACATTTTGAAGTCCCTAGAAAGGACAGGAAATAGAACTGCTGGTGGTGCCAAAGAGAAGAATAAAAGTGCCCTTTCACAACAGAAGTCTTCATATAAAGAGAGAAGAACTTCTTCCTTCAACACTACAAGTGTAAAAAAGTCTAAAGAGTCTAAAGTTACTATTCCAAAAGATTCTTCTGCTTCCACTTCTTCAGGAGGTGGTGTTCCTTCTTCTACTTCATCATTTATGGAATGCAAACTTTGTAATGGAAAACACCCGATGAGTAGTTGTGAAGTTTATCCAACAGGTAGCTTACGAAGGGAGCGCTGCATAGAACTGGGAATGTGTGCAAGCTGTTCCAGCAAGAAACATGTATCTTCCAAATGCCCTGCAAAAAGATTTGGCCTTAGTCGTCCTTGTGGCACATGCAAGAGTGGTGCTCACATAACTCCTCTTTGTTCTTCAAATGCAAAAAATAAAGCAAAAAGAGATCGTGCAGATGTCTCCACAAGTCAGCCATCTACTTCTTCAGCGCCTCAAGTTCTTGATGATGAAGATGCTGGTTCAAGCAATATCTGTATAAATACAGGTAACACTTCATCTGGCCAAATTCTTCCTACAATATCCCTTAAAATAAAAAGAGGGAATAAAATTGTAACTGCAAGAGTGTTATTGGATTTTGGTTCGCAGCTAAGTTTTTTCAATAGCTGTATTTTAAATAAATTGGAAGTAGATGTGGATTCTCTGCCTGTGCACACCAGTTCCATTAAGACATTTTTGGGGGAGCAGGTTAGGTCATTTCGTAAAGTCGACCTAGATATGAACATCTGTTGTTCAAATTTCATAAAAAATCTGTTTTAATAGATCCTAGTCTTGATGTTAGCTTCACAGTGAAGGGACTCATGGGTGCTATCAATAATGTTTCATATAGCGGATATCATGTTGCAGACCGTTTTTATGTAGGTAAACACGGAAGTAGCGTTTCAAATGTGGATGGTTTAATTGGAATTGATGTCATCTCTTCAATGAAGCACTTCAAAATCATAGAGTGCTTGAAAGGTAGAGCCATTGAAACCTGCCATGGGTTTGTTCCATTTGGCCCAGCCAAATCGTTTTTGACCCCCTCACAGAGATTGGTTATTTATGGAGAGGAGCAATCTGATTTTGAAACCTCTCCTCAAGGGAGATCGTGACAGGAGGATAGTAGAACACTTACTTCGTCCATTTCTAAACTGACAACAGCAAAAGTTCCCGAAAGCTTAGTGAACACCATCATCGATCCTTCTGCATCTTATTTTGACCCTCTTCTGCATACACATAATCATGTAGATGTCGATTTGGGCCTAGAAAACATCTACAGCCTCGAATCATTAGGTATAAATGAAACAGCAGATCAGGGCTCTATCGACGAAGTGTTCATTCAAAAATTCTATCAGACAATCGAGTTTAGAGATGGAAAATATCATGTAGAGTTGCCCTGGTATGAAAATATTCTCAATGAAGTGCCTTCTAATTATCATGTAGCCTTAGCTACATTGCGTGGAGTTAAAAAACGTCTGGAAAGACAGGGTCTCTCTTCTGCATATGGGGATGTTTTCAAACAGTACCAGAGGGAGGGGATAATTGAGCCCATTCAAGTATCACCTCAAAACTATAATAACTTCAAGTTCATACCCCACCGCCCTGTAATAAAGACTGCTGAGCAAGTTACAACAAAACTGCGCCCAGTCTTCAACTGTAGTTTAAGAGTGGGTGGGTCTCCATCTTTAAATCAAGCCTCATATCATGGAGTCGATCTTTTGAATTCTCTCTTCCGCCTTCTCATTTCTTTTAGAACCAACAAATATGTTGTATTGGCAGATATTTCCAAAGCTTTCCTGCAGATACGTCTCAAACTGGAGGAGGACAAAAATAGATTTTGTTTTCTATGGGAAGAAAATGGTAGGATTGTGGCTTATCGCTATACTACCATCATATTTGGATTAGCAGTAAGTCCTTTCGTCTTAAATGCAGTCATTCGTCATCATGCTGATCAGTATACTTCTGATCTTTGTTCATTTCTCCTGAAGAATAATCTATATGTTGACAATTTCTGCTTTACACATTCTTCTGAGGACGTACTTAAAAACATTTCTTTCCAGGCCATCTCTCGTATGAAAGAGGGTGGCTTTGACCTTTCTTCGTGGAACACTAATAACCCCGAGCTCAGGGCTTTATTTGAAAGTGAAGGAAAACTCTCTGCTCATCAGTGCGCCGAGGAAAGAGTATTAGGTTATCTGTATGATCCTCAACAGGACATTCTCAAGTTGAGTGAAGTATCACTTCAGTCCATTACTTCCAAAAGGCAACTACTTTCTGAGGTGTCAAAATTGTTTGACCCTCTTGCATTATTTATTCCAGTTTCTATTCGTGGACGTCTTCTCATGAAGAAGACATGGGAAAAAGAAATGAAATGGGATGATGAAGTGGACCCCGAAATAAAAAATTCCTGGGAAAAGCTTCGAAGGGATCTGTCTGGCCTTGATGAAATAACGTTTCCTAGATCATGTTTTGAGTCATCAGATGAAAACTTGTCTTTGAATATTTTTTGTGACGCTAGCACACAGTGCTATGGGTTTGTGGTATATATTTCTTCAAGCTTGAAAGATCCTCAGATTTTATGGGCTAAAGGTAAAGTTGCTCCTCTGAAAGGAAGAACATTGCCTTGTTTAGAACTGATGTCGGTTTTTCTTGCATTAAAATGTTTGCCTTCAGTTTTGAAAAGTTTTCCTGATGTTCAGTTTCAGACCGTCAATATTTTTTCTGATTCGCAAATAACATTGCAATGGATTCTGAACAAGGGACAAAAGAACAAGCAAATCTTTGTGAGGAACCGCATTCAGGACATATCACTCATGGTTTCTTCATTAAAAAATGAATTTTCACTCCATCCAAAATTTTTGTATGTGCGATCGGAAGAAAATCCCGCCGATTTACTTACAAGAGGAATAACCCTCTCTGAATTCAAGAGAAAACTTCAGTTTTGGTCTTCTGGACCGGATTGGCTTGCTTCTGAGTCTTCCTATTGGCCTAGTTTTGAATTGAGAAATTCAGGAATCGATCCAGTGACCCCCGTATTTTCCATAGTTCAGGAAACCAAAGATCCTCCCGTACTAAATATGTTAAAATTTTCAAGTTTGGGGTCTCTTCTTCGTGTTTGTGCTCTGCTCTTCAGATTTTTGGCTAAAACAAGAGATATTAGCAATAATATCGATTGTGATGAGAAAGCTCTTTTGTATTGCATAAAAATTATGCAACAGGAGTCTTTTGCGAAGGAAATTTCTTTTTTGAAAAGGGCTAAAATTGATCCATCTACGAGTGAGAAACCTCCTGATCTGGTAAACCGATTGAATCTTTTTCTTGATGATAATGGTCTTTTAAGAACCAAGGGTCGTTTGTCACGATCTAATTTCTATGAATTTGAGGTTCTTAACCCTGTGCTGTTGTGTAAAAATCACCATCTTACCACTCTAATAGTGAGAGATGCTCATTTTGCATGCAAACATTTAGGCATTCAAGCCACACTGACAAGAATCCGCCTTAAAGGATATTGGATAACATCAGCTCGAGGGGCTATAAAAAAAATTCTTTCTGATTGTGTGGTTTGCAAAAAATTTAATACTTTTGCTTTCCAGTATCCTAAGTTTACAAATTTTTCTAAAGCTCAGGTAGATCTTTTCCGTCCATTTAAACATGTAGGAGTAGACTTTACAAAGCACTGGTGGGTTAAGACCAAAGGTTCCAATAAATCTCAAAAAATGTTTCTGATTATATACACTTGTCTCCATATTAGAGCAATATATCTGGATCTAGTACCAGATATGTCATCAAAATCATTTGTCCAATCTTTCCAGCGTTTCATCAATGTTCATGGTGTTCCTGACACTGTCTACAGTGATAATGCCAGAACATTCAGACAAGGAACAGATGCTATGGAGACATTTATTGTATCTGATGAGGGTAGGGAGCTGTTGCGAAAAAATCACATCACTCACAAGCGCATTCCTCTTTATAGTCCATGGACCGGGAGCATGTGGGAAAGACTATTACGTATAGTCAAAAGTTGTCTGTACAAGACTATAGGTCGGTCTTCTTTAGAGTATTTTGACTTTATTACTGTACTCTCAGACATCACTAACGCTATCAATTCTCGGCCACTAACTTACACTTCAAGTGATAATGATGTGATTCCTCTCACGCCCAATTGTTTTTTAAAGCCCCATTCAAGAACAAGTATTGTATTACCAGGCCATAGTTCAGAACCCTTTTGGAGCTCGTCCACAAAAGCTCGAGAAGATCTTATTAGGTCAATCAAGCTATCTTCAGAGAAATTTGAAGAATTCAGAACTCGTTGGTATAATGAGTATCTGCTAGGTCTTCGAGAGACTAGCAGAGATCTATATCAAATCAAGTGGAACAATCTGGTAAAAGTGGGTGATGTTATACTTATCAAGAGTCCTGTTAAAGAAAGACCCTTCTGGCAGATGGGCATAGTCACACAACTGTTACCTGGAGATGACGGGAAAGTGCGCTTCGTTTTTGTCAGAACTCCTGGAGGTCAAGTCAACCTATATCCCATCAAAATTCTCTACCCACTTGAACTGTCTCTTACTCATAATGTATCCTGTACAGAATCTGCGTCTTCTTCACCTGCAGCGCCTCCTGCAGGAGTTAATGATTCTCCAGCTTCTCCTGATGCAAATCCTTCAAGTCAAATGAACAGAAGAAATGATCGGCCTATCAGAAGAGCTGCTTTAGCTGCTAGAAGACAGTTTGTCATGTCATCGGACGAATCTGAAGAAGAATCGTCTTCTTGAATCTTCCTTGTATTTTATGACGCCCTACGTCAAAGTAGGTGTCATCTCTCCCCCGGAGGATTTAAGAAAATACATCGATGTAAATTTCACCCGAGATTAGAGAGGGAGGGGGACGGCTAATCGAAGGAAGTTGGATATATTCTTGGCTCTTTCTTTTATATTTTTCGTGAGAAAAGGACGTGACCAATCGCTGTCTCAAAAATTCACGAAGCTTGTGTAAAGATTTAATTTCAAGCCGGCTCCCTTTCAATCTATATTCAACATAGCAACCTTGGAATTTAATAGTGGCTTTTATTATAGCTACACTAATCAATGGTGTGTAGGTTATTATCACAATTTACAATTTAAATCGAAAGGGTGTGCAAATTTAAGATAATTAATCCTTTTATATTCTTTTTTCATGTATTGTGAATATCGATACAAATCAATGTGGAAACTGCAATGTGCAAGATGGAAGTGTCATTGTTAACAAGATTTCCTAATAACACCCTGAACTAAAATTTACAAAGGAGGTGAAGAGGCAACCGCTTTCCGAACCCCATAGAAAGGACCTATTTCTAATAATCAGCGCAAGAAACTCTACAAGATTACGAAAAGGTTAGTTGTCACTCTTCCCTCTCATTTTTAGTCTCGGGTGATTTTATATTATTATTAATTTATATTAATTATAATATCTATTTATAATAAATTTAATCAATTAAATTTATCTATTAAGTTAAATACTAAAGCTAAATTACTTTTATTACAATAATAATTAGTAATTATCATCAGCCTTATTATTTAATATTCTATACATTTATTCTGATAATTATCGAAAAAGCTTGAGATAGTTGGTAATAATAGTTTGCACCTTGTTGCAGATGAAGAAAGTCCCACGTGACTTCATATTCGTATTTTGCCCAACATCGTTCTACGCTTGGAAATATATATAAGGAACAAGGCGTTGGCTTCGACTTCTCTTTCCATTGGAATTATTATATATATAGTTGTTTTCTATAATCTAAATAATCCATAATTAATTATCATATGTAAATAAACTCTATTTTATTTAGTGTTCTCCTATTTATTTGCTCTTTGCCAATTATTTAATTATTTTCAATTGTAACGTTAAATTACAAAAAATTGTTTTATAATCTATATAATCTTTATATCTTAGAAATTGATCCTTTTCTGTGAAAAGTTAGTTCTATCGTTTCTATCTTAGAAATCGGTATTTTCTTAGAGGTAGATTATCTTAGAAATCGATGGGGGGGGGGTAAGCTCGGCTTTCTTTTCGACTTTTGTCAGTATTCTTCTGCTTTTCTTTTCGATGCTTGTCACGCACCTTACACCCAGTCTTGGGAGAAAAAAGGTAGCATGAAGAAGTACATATATATATATATAATATATATATATATATATATATATATATATATATATATATATATATATATATATATATTATATATATATATATATTATATAATTTTTATATATATATTTTATTATATATATAAATATATAATAATAATAATAATCAGATCATTTGAAATGTAATAATTATATGCCCTAGATCACTAATAAAACCTTTATTAACTACTAAACTCTACTTTATATTGTATTCCTCTTTTAACATATTGTATTTACTGTATTTTAATGCTAAATATCCTAAAAAGACTTATAATATATTAAAAAAAAAAAAATTTAAAAAAAAAAAAAAAAAAAACAAAAATTTTGGCCTTTGGTCTTTTTTTTAAAAAAAACGTGTTTTTTTTTTTTTTAAAAAACGAACGGTTTTTAATCCCAACCCTTATATATATATATATATATATATATATATATATATATATTATATATATATATTATATATATTATAATATATAATATATATATATAATATAATATATATATAATATATGATATATATATAATATATATATATATATATATATTATATATATTTATATATATACATAATATATATTATATATAAAATGATATATATGTATTATATATATATATATATATATTATATATAATATAATATATATATTATAATATATATATATATATATATATATATATATATATATATATATATATATATATATAATATATATATATATTATATATATATATTATATATATATATATATATATATATATATTATTATATATGTGTGTGTGTGTGTGTGTGTGTGTGTAAACCATAGATTCGGATTGCTTTCTCGCAGCGTGGACGAAGTTTGCAACGGTTTGGATGAAGGCCCCAAGGGTCGAGATGAATTCCTATTACCTGCCCAAACTCAAAAATCTGTAACACAACCCCACTCATGTGAACTACATGGTTGCCAAAGAGGAAGCCCACACTCCTCAGGCGATAGAAACAGAAGCCAAGCCCTGCACTCAACTATTCAGAAGGGAAAGACTCTCAACTCAAGAAAAATATTTAATAATCAATTGTTAACTTTACCTAAATTATTTATATCATATATGCTCAACCCCTGTAAACCAGTCATTTATTTATATCATGTTGCATCTCTTCTCTTAATAATTTATAAACATTTTATAAATAAGATTTAAATTATACTAATATTCAGGTTTACTAACATATATCAAAATGCAGGAAATCCTCCCTGTACAATAACTCACATTGCTCTCATGCTCAGTATCTGTTTTTTGCTTGGCGATTTGTGTTCGATTGTGCTTTTATCCTCCTCCAGTGAATCTGAGTTACCGCGGACCTGCTCAGGTTGCCCACACATCATGACCTCCGAATCATAACTTTTCTACACTCTGAAAATAAAAATTTATCTAATTCACATCAACTCCCACTATCCTTAAACAATCTGGCGATGCACATCCTAACCCTGGCCCATACAAAATATATGTCCCCATCTGTTACAAACGCGCACAGAAAACCACATTATTATAAAATTTTTCCACTGCAATAGATGGATCCATAAAAACAAATGCTCCCCTTTTACAGTCTACCACATCAAAGACTTGCTTCATTTGCAACCCCCCTACAACTTCCCCACCACCAAACAACTCGAACAATAAGAATTTAACAATAAGAACCCTTCAAATGGCCTAAACAACTAACCTTCAGAAATCTTTGCTTTCCTCTACAGACACAACATTGACATAGACCGATACAAGGAAGCCCATACTCCACAAAATACCTCAAGAACACCATTCTATGGATATGACTCCATTTACTCAGACACTCTTCCAGAAAACCACACCTATTAACCCTAATAAAAACAATCTATCCTACCATAATACATACACCAGAATCCACTAATCTACTTAAATTACTTCATCCTTCAACATCCAATCACTTACTATCCTCTTCAACAAAATCTCCCATAACATATTAAACATATACACCCGCACCCCACATCTCAACATTGTCCAAATTATCAATAAATTCAACAACCTAATAATAGGAGGCGACTTCAACGCCCATCACACAGCCTGGTACAGGAAACACCTCACAAATAACCGAGGAATTCACATTCTCGACGAACTTGATACCTAATATATACTAAATTACAAACACCTCCCACACGAATTCCACCACAATTTAACCAATCACAAACATCCCCAGACATCACTTTCTCCTCTCCTTCCATCTTCACTAATATAACATGCGAAACACAGAAATAGATCGTCCATCAGAACAACGTTCCAATAATAATCACATATACAACAGCAAAAATACCCAACCCAAAATAATTACAACTTTCACAAACTACAAAAACGCAAATTGGCAAAAATTCACTTAATACTTAATAGAAACTCTCTTACCCATACTGGAAATCAACAACTCTCTCTCCCTAAATAAGGCTATAGACAAACTCACCATAGTAATACAAAAAGTATCCAACCTATGCATTACCAAAAGGGGAAATATTAGAAAAACACTACAACCCCTAATTAAACACCTGGAGATCTGCAACCTGATAAAACAAAGGAACATCATTAGACATCAAAAATTATTATACCCCAGATCTAACTGCTCAAATTAACTCCTTAAAACACACAAATTTTCAATCTCATCTACACCCACAGGGCTGAAAATTCAAAAAACACCTAAATTACAACATGGGAGGGAAGCCGAAGAAAAAGAGCATGGAAGGTAGTGAAGCGTCTCCACAACTCCCAAAACAACCCCTATCCAAACGAAGCATTTAAAGAGGAAAATTAACTCTCTCACCTCCCCCAAACAACACTGCAATATCCTTGCACAACACTACTCCAAAATCTCCACCAAACTCACTCACCCAAATAATAGGAAAATAATAAAGCAACCTCAAAAAGCAAAATTAGAAATCTCATCCCAACCCCCCCAATTTCACTCTCACTAGAAATTGCCTCAGCCTATCAAAACCTTAAAAAACTTTCCCAGACCTCTGGACCAGGACAACATTCTCAAACCCTTCAACATTAAAGCAACATTGCGTTTCCACCGCTATTTTCATCCATTACCAAATAATTTTCAATAAAATCTTGGTCAAAACCAATTACATCCCTCCGCACCACAATCTGGGAAAAAAGCAATATAATCAAAACCCATGAAAAGGGACTCATTCATATCGACCCATACCCCTCATCGCTTCCCATGCAAAACTTAATGGAGAATGATCAATCCGAACCAAATCCTGCACACTTTTCACTCCCCAACCCACTTCATGGCTCAAAAAATCACACTCTACCTCAACAGCACTAACAAACATCACACAAAACATCATAAATGGCTTAAACAAAAACTCCATCCCACAGAACAATATACTTGCCATAGACATTCAGTAAGCTTTCCACACAGTACCCAGACAACATTCTCATCCAAAAACCTAAACTCACCCTTACCTAACCCAATAAAAAAATGGCTAGCTAACATCATATATGGACGCAACTGCATAAGTATCCAAGCAAACACCAGATCTCAAAAAAACAAACTTAAAATTGAGAAACAGTTCCCTCATGACGCCATTTTGTCCCCATTTTCCTGTCAACCTCTTTTAAAGCGACATTCCCACCCCTCAATCTCCCAATTCACATTTTATAACCTATGCAGATGATATTACCATAGCCACTACACACACCCCTCAGTATCCATAGCTACAATCATACTCAGACTTTTACCTAAACCAACTAGAAGTTTGACTATCTTCCAACAGCATGTCAGCCTCTGATGAGAAATCTTCTATACTTTGATCACAACTGATAAACACCAATCATCATTACACCCACAAATAAGGAACTCTAAATAACTCCATCATCCCCCTAAAAAAAGACACCTAAAATACTCGGAATATCTATGGACCCACCCATTTACTTTTACACTCACATACAAAACATCATAAACACAGTAATAGAAAACTAAATGTTCAATGAATTTTATCTCGACACAATTGCAGCAATGAAGCATCCACACTGACAACTACATACAAACAATTCTCAAGAACTACAATCAACTATGGATCAACAGTCTGGTACCCTTTAATCTCATCAACTAACAGAATCAAATTACAAAGAATCCAAAATACTGCCCCTAGAACTATCACAGGCTGCCTGAAAACTATTTCAGTTCAACATCTACACGAAGAAAACAAAAAATTCTCCCAATTCAGATCATCTGGACATGATGGGAGCGCATTTCTATGCCAGGGCTTTCGACCCGACCCATCCATGGCATAACTATTTACAAGATCACACTATACACCGTTTAAAATCTCTCCCCCCCTGCCCTCTATTACGGCGAATTCCTTCAGAACGATCCCCTCTTTTCCAAACAACACATCTCTCTCAAAACATATTCACACAAAATTTACTCAGCAATACCTCAATAATCGCCCACCAAATTATCTTATAAATTCTCGCCTCCTGAAATATCAGCAACAAAGAATACTCTCCCACGAGAAATACAAATTTCACTATCTAGATTGAGATATGGGCATCACCCAGACCTCCCGGAATACAGGCACAGGTTTCAACTCCAAGATGCAACCTCTCCACTCTGTCGAAGATGCCTAATAGAGGCTGAAACAACCGATTACCTTCTACTAAGATGTCCCTACTCACCTCCTACAGAACACTCCATCAGATTTCCTCCCTGAGAGACCTGTGGTTTCGCCTGTGGAGGTCGCTAGGTTTCTTGAAAGGGCATGGACCCCCTTCCCCCCAAAATAAAGGGGGCCCAGGGGAAATAAATAATATACAGGGATGGCACGAAAAAAATCAAATAAAAAAATCAACTGATTTTTTTTATTTGATTTTTTTTTATTAAAATCTGATTTTTTATTTATTGATTTATTTGATTTTTTTTTTTTTTTTTGTTTAATAGTAAATAAAAAATTAAAATAAATCTATATATTATGTAGTTTTTAATATATTCTTTCAGTTTTCAACTAACTATTGGCAATGTAACCCTGTAAGCTGTAAACATTCTTTAGTGTTTGCTTGTTTCATTGTCTCCTATTGTAGATTTTTGAACCCTAGCAGAGCTATAGGGCAAAATTGAAAATTAAATGCCAGGTGCAGACTAATTATATATATTGTTTTTGTATAATGTCGCATAATAGATATGTTAGCCCAATATTTGAATATTGTCTACAATTTTAGCACTCTTATTAGAAAAGACATATATGCTGGAGAGGGCGACAACGTAAAGAAACGAGGAGGTAGATTTTTGGCTTTGAGGATATGAATAGGCGGTGAATTTGTCTAGATAGGCCCATGCAGCTTCCTTAAGTATTATCTTATTATTATTTATTATGTGTTTTGACTGGTACATTCTAGAGGGGCCAATGCGGCTTCTTAATTATATTTTTAGTTGGTGACTGGGAAAGTCTAAAAGGACCAGGCGGCTTCTTAAGTATTATTCTTATTATTATTTGATATTTAATGGGACATTCTAGAGGGTTAATGCGGTTTCTTAATTATTATTTCTAATTATTAATTATATTGGTTGACGGACAGTCTACATAGGCCCATTGAGGCTTCTTAAGTATTATCTTATTTACTGATTTGAAATTTATTATGAATGGACTGAGACATTCTAGAGGGGCAAATACATTTCTAAATTATTTAATTTTATTGGTTGTCTTGAGACAGTCTAAAAAGGG
>JABUQX010000491.1:0-26744 GCA_015478945.1 Trachelipus rathkii | reverse complement strand
ATAAAATAAGTTCTTATATATACTGATCTACGAATATATGCAAACGCAACAAAGTTTCTTTTCTGCTGAAAAAATTTCACTGTCAAAATCATAAAATAACATAACGATCATACAGATCAAGCGAATAAAACGCTAACATAAATATTTCCTGAACTAAAAAACATCATAGTACCGCTACCATACCGGGAATACATTAAGTGTGAATAAACTGGTAGACATTAACAAAGTATAACAATCTCAAGCTTTACAACAAACAATCTGATAGGTTTAGCAACAGCGCATCATAGAGATGCGATTTGGCAACACTGTATGCACTACATGGAGATCACCAATGGGGATACGTCCCTTGAAAGGGGGTGAATCCACAGAAGAGGGGTCACCCCTAAGGGGTGTAAGCGTGCATTACCCCTTCGAAGGAGGGGTAAGGCCTCAGCCCTTCGGGCTGAGGCCGGAAACCCGCTTACACCCCTTAGGGGTGACCCCCCTTCTGTGGATTCACACCCTTTCAAGGGACGTATCCCCATTGGTGATCACCATGTAGTGCATACAGTGTTGCCAAATCGCATCTCTATGAATGCGCTCACTGTTGCATAAACACTATCAGATTGTTTGTTGTAAAGCTTGAGATTGTTATACTTTGTTAATGTCTACAGTTTATTCACACTTAATGTATTCCCGGTGTTCCCGGTACCCATTGGGTACATATGGAGTTTTTGAGGGTATACAATCTCACTTCAGTGTCCAATGTTTCGACCCCTTTCGTGCTCATCCCCACTTTCTTCTTACACTGAAGAATGTTCTGTTTTAATTACAAGCCATAAATACTATTGCAGACAACTGTTCCTTTAAAAATGAAAAAGCCAAAATTGGCATCGACACGACTATCATCACTCTCCCACCTTTCCACTAGGGAGTTAGAAGTCTCGTTTGGTGAAATTGGTTCCTTCACGGAGTTGCGGGTCTATTCCGATGCACGGTCTTGTATCCTTAATAATTTCAGCAGCCTTCGCTGTCTTCTCTATAATTTCCACTTAGTTGATCATCGCCTCTCCCCTCTAAACCTCATCCTTTACTTTTAACTGAATCTTATGTTTTTGAGTGTTCTAAGAGCATATCCTGCTCTGTTCCATCTTCTTGTTTCTTTGCTCAATTTTCTGGCAATGGCAGCTGTTTTGTCATTATATGCGTACTGATTCTATTTATTTTCGTGTCTCTGATTTCGGGTCCTTCATACTTTCTACTTTATGGCTAAAGCTGTCATGTCAATCTACTACAAAATTTATCTGTTCTGTTTATCTTCTCTTAACTTATATGACTATCTTAAATTCTTATACTATTTAAACTTCAAATTAGAACACATTCTCTTTCTTTATATTTCCTCGAAATCATCATGCTTGGTGATTTGAACGTTCACCACCTTCAATAACTTTACTCTAATTCTCGAGATAATCTAGTAAAATTGCCTACCATTTCTTTTTGCAGAAACACCTTGAGCAGTTGGACAGCTCTCTACTCGTATCCCTGATCGCCTTGGAAATGAACCCCAAAATTTAAAACCTTTTTCTAACTCGCAATTTTTCTTCTTATTCTGTTAAACTCTTCCTCCTCTGAGTTCCTCGAATCACCTTCATTTCTTTGTATCATCTTCAAATCTTCTGCAGGAAAGTCCCCCTCCTATGACGAGGAAAATTGTTTGGCAATTTTATGCCGCAATCTGGTCGAACCTGAGGTTGTGCATCTTTGATCTTATGGAAAGAAAAATACCTCTTTGGGAGGAGTCTCTCGGAGTGTGTGGAGCGCATAAGAAAGGTGATTCTCTATGGCATGGAGAAGAACATTTAATTTTCTTTTCCTTCAACTTAATCTAACAAACCTTGGTTTAACTCTGCTTATTTTTGTGTTATTTACATCAGAGACGCTGCTTTCAAGAATTGCCGTCGTCTTCAAACTTCAGAAACTCATGCAGCTTTTATATCATTTCGGAATAATGCAAAGTCTATTCTCAGCGACACTAAAAGCACCACTGCGAAGAAAATGCAATAATCTTTCCGGTTTTTCTTCCTCTATGATTTTTGGTAAAAAAATGTCAACTCCAACTTTGCTTCATCCTCTTTCCTTCCTCTAGTATTTTCCAATGGCACAACTGACGTTTTGAGCTGAACCTTTCGCTCAAAACCTTTCCACCAAACCCACTATGAACGATTCCGGTGCTATTCCTCTTTCTCCAAACCCATCTAGCTCATTTGCTCTCAACATTGTAATTACCTTTAAAGACGTTATTTCCGCTCTTTCTGAGCTTATTATTAAGAAGACGTACGGTCCTGATACTGTTCCTCCTGAGGTTCTCAAACCTTGTGCTTCCTAGTTTGCTTGCACTCTGCCTTGGTAAACTATTCCATTTCTGTCTTTCTGCTTCGGCCTTCCCTTCCTGCTGGAAAAGTGCGCTCGTTCATCCTGTGCCTGGAAAATGGGACCCCTCTCAATCTTCAAACTTTCATCCTATCGTATTACCCTTTGATCTTTCTAAAGTTTCGAATCTATCCTTAAGAGGAAGGTTTAGAAACATCTCAAATCTTCTAATCTTATCTCTAATTTCCAGAATGCCTTTCGTAGGAAATGCTCTACTGGTGTTCTTTATTGCACAAAGTTTTGATTCCCAATGTTCCCTCCTTCGGTAACTATTCTTCTCTTTCTGACTTTCTCTCTAATTTCCTTTCCTGCTGCAAACGGTCATCGTTCACCCTTAAAATCTATAAATTATGGTTTTTCTTATGAGTTTGTCCAATCCCAACTATTTTTCTACTTTTCATTAATGACCTTCTCTTGCATATATATTTCTTCACCTATCACCTTCATTCCAACGACCGCTCTTCATTACACCTTTCATTTTGAAGGTATCCTAAAATACAGAAAGTAATCCATGATAGGGGACATCCTTAGAGAAAATAAACTTTATATGAATCCTCTCGAATTTTCTAGTCTCGGGCTTTGTGAAAACTTGGTTGTTTTTAATACTCAGAAAACAGTAGTTCCTTCATCTTGCAACAATACATAATCTTCTCCACAAATACAGTTTAAAGATCTTCGATAGTTACACAATTTAACCTTTTCGTCCAGTCTTTAAATATGTATTACTGTCTTTTTTGTCTAGTGAATTTATCTTGGAAAGGATCCACATTACTTCTATTCTATGCAGTGTTATTTAAAGATGTGAGTGTTCGGAGCGCCTCACAATTTCTTCATTCCCACCTACCGCTTTCTTTTTATAAGGGTGTCTTAAACTCCTGTATGGAGTATGCCTCACATATCTCGGGTGGTTCCACTCAAAGTACTTTCCTTCTGCCCAAAGAGCAGGAAGTATATATATTTAATATATATATATTATTATTATATATTTATTTATATATATATATATATATATATTATTATAATATAAATATAATTATATATAATATATAGTATAAATTATATATATTAGAGAGAGAGAGAGAGAAGAGAGAGAGAGAGAAGAGATTTAGGAGCGAATAAAAAGTTTACTGAGTCACGCTATATATATATATATAATAATATATATATATATATTATATATTATTATATATATATATATATATATTATTATATATATATAGTATATATATAATATGTAATATATATATATATATGTATTATATTATATATAAATATATATTATATATTATATATATATATATCATATAATATAATATATATATAATATATATTATACTATATATATAATATAATATATGGTATATAATTATATATACGTACGATATATATAATATAATATATATATATATATTATATATATATATATATTATAATATATATATATATATATATAGTATATATTATTATAATATATATATATATATATTATAATAGAAGGCCTTAAATATTGATTTCAATAAAACTGCCTAAATTTATTTAAAAGTCTTTACAATGGTCTTCATAAGATGTTAAATGACGTTAGCTTTCTGTCCTTAATTTCTGGACCCTCTTTCAGACCCAAATCTGCGTCTGGAGCCAGACTTCCACCAAATGTCTGGCTCCGACTCAGGATACAGCACCAGAGCCAGAATTCCACGTACATGGGTTAGCTGGCAGAGGGGGGTATGGTGAAAAACGCTCATGTGCACTCACAGACGTACATGAGCACTCAGCTACTTTCATGAGAGTAGCTCGGTGGTGACGTCATAGCGTAGATGGGTAGAACAAAGAGGGGTAAAGGATGAACAAAGGGGGATAGGGTGAAAATGCTCATGAAAGTACATGAGCACATGGTTAGGCATAAACACACTCACGAACGTACATGGCGAACGTTCATGAATATAGGTAGTACCCCAGGGTACTACCCCTGGGTAGTATGCCAGACATGAAAAGTACCCATTAACGTAGCTGGCACTGGATAGGTGCTAGAAAGTACCTCAGGAAAGACGCTGGCCTATCTAGAAGCTAGATTCTATCATTCCTTAGGTTTTGTGATTGCTACTACTGCCTTCAGTTTGATGCATGTGAAAGAAACAGTGTTGCAAGATTTAAATCAGTTTGTAACATCCAAATCTTTGAACTTTTTTCGAGATTTAAGATTTCTTTTGAGTTTTTGAAGTTAGAACCAGTTAAGTGGGAAACAAATACACAGTAGTCAAGCTTTCCATGCTTTCTCAAAGTTATTGGTAACAAATCATGTGACAGACCTCGGTGTAAAATTCATACAGGAATACATCAACATCTTGCCCAAAGATGATGAGCAAAAGCAATTCTTGTTGCATGTGGTATGTGAGTACCCTTCCAAGTACCCTGGCAGCTGGAAAAAACAACTTTGCATAAATCTATATAATGTTTGGCATGCAATTACAAAGCTAATTGTAAATGTGTATCTTTTATTTTAGTGCAAATGACTTTGTGCAACTTCTATATTATTGAATATTAAAAGAATTGCCCACAGTACGAATTTCATTTCATTTACATATTTTGTTAGCTTATATAAGTTATTGCATAAAATGAAGTAAAATACAACCCCCAAATTTCACGCAAAACAAAAAAGCCCTTTCTCTTACTCTTTCCGGCACCAGTTAAACTTGTCCTATTGTCGTTTAATATGATACATTTATATGGAAACATATTAGGGGGTGCGCTTCAAAATATATATATATATATATATATATATATATATGTTTATATATATAGATATATTATTAATAGTATATATATAATATATATATATATATGAGAATTTGAAAATAAAAAAACTCTTATAAAATATATATAAATATATATGTATTATATATATATAAATATATATGTATCAATATATAATTATAATATATATATATATAGTATGTATAAGAAATAACAATTTTTTTTTTATAAGCTTGCCATTTTGCTTTTTTTTTTTTTTTTTTTAACACATTGTAATTATATGATAATAATAAGTGAATTTAATTGGTGACGACATGATCAAAAGTTCTAATATCTTTAAAATATTTTTTAGAAATCGCATTTATATAAGAAAAATTTCAAAACAGATATATCAAAAAAGTACGATACTTACAGAAAAAACAATTACATATTTGGAATCAGCATATAAAGCTTATTACAAAAATGTAAAAAAAAATCAAAAAAAATCTCGATAAGTATGACACTTACAGAAAAAACCAATTACATATTTGGAATCAGCAAATAAAGCGTATTTGTTAAAAAAAATGTAAAATAATAATTAATAAAAAAATATTAGGGGGCTCGAGCCAACGGGGGCAGAGGGGGGGACGTTTTATATACCCCGTAGGTAGGGGCGGAGGAACCCCGCGACACCCAAATACAAAGAGCGGGGGTTCCGCCGAGACCCTCCCCGGAGGGGGGGGAAATAGTCCTACCTCGTCGTTCCCCGGAAGGCATAGAAACCCCGACTCCTGCCATATTTGTGGTTTACCCTTGGGTATTCCTTTAGTTAAAAAAAATAAAATTTAAAAAAATAAAACTGACGGAGCCGTAAAACGTAACAGGTCCGTATATATTTTTTGGACCATTGTTCCCGTCTAATAAATTTTCTGTGTTTGAAGAGTGTGAATATATGAAAAAAACAAAAAAAAATGATCAAAACTTGACGGAGTCTTAAAACATAACAGGTCATATATATATAATATATATATATAATTATATATATAATTATATATATAGGTATAATATATATATATTATAATATATATATAATATATATATATATAGTATATATATATATTAATAATATAATATATATATTATATATATATATATATTATATATATATAATATATTATTATATATAGTATATATATATATTATATATATATTATATATATATATATTATAAATATATATATATATATATATATATTTATATATATATATATATATTATATATGATTATATTAATGATAGACTGAATTAAAACAAACCAAGTAGCTCAATGAACTGCGTGCGCGGAGGCATCTCAAGGAAAATCCCCATTTTTTTTTTTATCAAGGAAGGTGAAAGTACTTTTAAAATGTTACGGAAACGGGTGTGATAATTCAAAGGTGAAAGTGCTATAAAATATCTACAAAGGGATAAGGTCCAGTAGTATAAAGTTTAAAGCTTGCAAAAACTAGTTAAAGTCATCAACTCCCCTAAGCTGGGGAAATACCGGACTGATTTCAAAGGTTAAAATTAATGGAAAGTGACTCCATTTTTGACTTAAATTTTTGTTAAATTCAGAAAACGAAAAACCATTGGTATTTTGAGGTGTTTGATAAGTATTTAAAACTATTAATATCTGAGATTGTTGTGAACCAAAATAGGAAAGTGATGTTAAAAGTAAGATTTAGGAGTGAAATGGAAAGGTGAACATAAGACAAGTGATATCATATTTTCAGTAGATTTGAGAGATTTTCACTAGGTTTGAGTTAAGGTTTTATTGGAGTGTTATATTGCTAATTTTCGTGATCAAGTCACCACCGGTTTATGACCAGGTTATTTTAATAAGAGCACTTATTAGAGTTTTATTAGGGTATTTTGTGGACAGTTATCACTGGAACCGATTGCCAGGTTGAGGAGAAATTGGAAAGTAAGGTTAAGGTGGGGAAAAGTTATATGACAGACTCTCTGGAGTGAATGGCCCTGAGAATTCGGTGCTAGGGTTCTAAATTGTGCTGAGAAAGAACTAGTGTATGAACGAAGGGTATTAGAGTTTATTATTATTATTATTATTATTTATTAATATATTATTATAGAATTTTATTATTATTTATATTTATTATTATATTATTATATTATTATTAATTATATTGTTTTACTTGTATATTTGCTAGTATGATAGAGTGTGTGAATGTCGTACAGTGAAATTGTGTAATATATTTAGGTTAGGGTTTTAACTAATAGCATTATTATTATTATTATTATTATTATTATTATTATTATTATTATTATTATTATTATTATTATTATTATTATTATTATTATTAGTACTGCTGTTATGATTTTTAATGGTGATAGTATTCTTACTATGTAGGGCTATTATTATTATTATTATTATTATTATTATTATTATTATTATTATTATTATTATTATTATTCATTATAATATTTTTATTTTAATTTTATTTTTTATTATTATTATTATTATTTATTAATTATTATTATTATTATTATTCCTATTTTTGTACTATCATTGCCCAACCTGGAAAGGTTTTCACAAGTGTTTACCTGTAACGTTGCCAAACCTGGAAAGATTTTCACGTGTTTACCGGTAACGTTGCCCAACCTGGAAAGACTTTCACGTGTTTACCGGTAACGTTGCCCAACCTGGAAAGATTTTCACGTGTTTACCGGTAACGTTGCCCAACCTGGAGAGATTTTCACAAGTGTTCACCGGCAACGTTGCCCAACCTGGAAAGATTTTCACGTGTTTACCGGTAACGTTGCCCAACCTGGAGAGATTTTCACAAGTGTTCACCGGCAACGTTGCCCAACCTGGAAAGATTTTCACGTGTTTACCGGTAACGTTGCCCAACCTGGAGAGATTTTCACAAGTGTTCAACTGTAACGTTGCCCAACCTGGAAAGATTTGTATAAAGGTTTACCGGTAACGTTGCTCAACCTGGAAAGATTTTCACAGAGGCTTACGTGTAACATTGCTCCAACCGGAACGAATTCCGGAAGCCCGATTTAGCTTTCAAGGATATCCAAGCCTACACGGATCTGGAAAACCCGGCTTGGATTCATTGAGGTTGCTTTTCACTGGATTTGGGGGTACTTGAGTGTATCCCCACCTTCACTGGCTCGGGAGGGTGCCGAGTTGTACTCCCCATTTCACTGCGATTGGTGGGTTCTTGAGTGTACTCCCCCCTTCACTGGATCGGAGGTTGCCTGAGTGTACACCCCACTTTGCACTGGATTGGGAGGGTGACTGAGTGTACTCCCCACCTTCACTGGAACCAAAAGGAAGTGCAAGTGTTATTTGTTTCCTTAGACTATAGGTTCCATTATTTATTTAAACTTTATGAGATTGACCCGATTGTGAAAGTTTGTGTGAACCTTTGGAGTAAATACTTAAAATTTAAACTTTTAAGTATCACGGTTTGACCAGGTACGAAGCAGTGAGGTCAGGTATATTGCCACATAGTTGGTCCCATGGAATGGGTTGTATATTGTATGGTATATATTTATTATTTAATTTATTTTCTGGATTGACATTTTGTGGGGATTATTTATTCTTTAATTGATTTCATTGATTGACATTTTGTGGGGATTATTCATTCTTTAAGTGATTTCATTGATTTACATTTTGTGGAGATTATTATTGATTATTTACTTTATTTAATTTATTATTTTGGGGATTATATTGGCTAGCCAGGGTAGTATTTTGACTGATTGGATTTACATATTGAACAGTATTATTATTTATATTTGTGTTTGTAAATATACTGCTAAAAACCTGTTGCCTTATTTCAGAACCCTTATTGAAGACAGGAGAACTATATTGACCTCCCGCGTGTACGGTGGCTCAGACTGGTTCATTGTGTCCGTAACAATATATATATATATAATATATATAATATATAATATTATATATATATAATTATATATATATACTATATTATATATATATTATATATATATATTAGAGGTGTAGCAGATGGTGATTTTTCACTATCCACGGATGCGGATGCAGATAGCGAGTAGTTAAGTTTTGGAGTTTTAGCAACAGATAACTTCAATATATATATATATATATAATATATATATAATATTATATAGTATATAATATTATATTATATATAATATATATATTATATTTTTTTTTTTATATATTATATATATATATATATTTATTATATATATATATAATATTATATATATATATATATATATATATATATAATTTATATATTTATATATATATATATATTTATATATATATATATATGGGAATTTTAATACTAGAGTCAGTATGTAACAAATGCAACGCTATTGCAGTGTTTACATTTCGAGGCGACACAATGTCCGGACCAGACATTCCTTTAGACTTGTTCAACAGGTTCCCACACCAAAGTCGACTTCCAAACAAAAAACAAGCCAATATTTCATTTTCCTGTTCGGGAATGTTCTTTGCTACGATGGCACCACCTTTTCTTCAATCCCTTCTCTATAAAGGCCAAAACTCTATACCACAATGGCTAACGCTCCGCCCAGCGATATGTACCTTTGCAATAACAACCAAGTCCTTGGGTAGAAGGAAGCCGAAAGGATTTCATTCTACCTGTGGAGCCCATACTAAACAGTTGAGGTGAGTGTTTGCTAATGGTAGTGACTAACCAGTGTAGAAGAGAAGAGTGTTAGAATTTAGTAAAGGTTTTATAACATAATCAAAATTATCGTTAAATATATTTGCACTGAATAAAATATATAGAATATAAAATATATATATTACTATGTGAAATATTAGCCAATAATGTGTATATATTACCCATATAAATATGTATAATATATATAATATAATAATATATTATATATATATATATATAATATATATATATAATATTATATATAATATATTAATATATATTATTATATAATATATATATCATAATATATATATGTAACATGTAAGTCTTTCTAACTTAATTTCTGTGTGCCCCGTATATTTCATGAATGTTATCTTTCCAGAAAACATAATACGGGCGAGTTCATTCATGTTAGTCGTCTTAGTCTAGACCAGGATCCTGGAGGGCGTTTTATAAATTACTCACTTTATTATTAACCGATAACTGTGTGGTACTATTTAAAAATGTGTCATATAATAATAATAATACATAATAATAATAATAATAATAATAATAATAATAATAATAATAATAATAATAATAATAATAATAATAATAATAATAATAATAATAATAATAATAATAATAATTAACAACTATATTTTTTACAACTAAAGATATAAAGGTCGAATTGTTTTTATATTACTTTTTTCTGTTTTAGGTTTTATTTATTCCTAACGGTTCCTCTAAATTTTATACGAGAGGAAGATGATATGAGTATTTATTGGTAGGGACGTATTTTGATATTATTACATTATTCAATATTCTGTGTATAACCAAAAGTTCTGTGTATTTTTACTTAATAAGATATAAAACGAATGGCTTATGATTTACCTTTGTTTCCTCTAATTTAAAACCTTGTTTGATTGAGATATACTGCCGAACCGATTAATACACTAGGTGGGTGAAAGTCCCCCATTGCATAGAAGGGATTGGGACCAATCCCTTATATCTTTTATTTGTCACATTTTATTGTCTCTTTATGTAGCCGTGTCGTTGTGTGAGGCACAACGGGGAGTTCTTAAACACGAAGTGAATATGCTAGAGAGAGACGAAACTCAGCAAGAATTATCCAATAGTGTTTACTGAAATAAACCTCTCCATTCAAGGTGCGCTGCACCCAGGAGCTTGAGCATCCGACTAGCATCAGACAACTCTGTGTCTATGCATCTACTAAGTCCTTATCCACAATATAAATCGCAAGAGTAAATCGTAAAGAGAACACAACAAAAATAAAATCAGACAAATTGGCGATCCTTGTTACCAGAATAAAGGGGGCGAAGGAATCTTCCGATAAATCAAAATAAGCCAATTTCAGACAAATTGGCAACAAAATAAGCCATTGCTATCAGGAAGGCCGTCGAAGAGGCCACCACTACGAAGAAATCAACTGTTATTGTTTCTAAGTAACTATTTTAATATCTCAATTAAGCCGTGAATTACCATTAAAAATTAGGGGTGAAATCATAAGCTAATCTATAAGAGTAAAACGGAACTAGGTATTACTACACAGATAGAATATTATACTTTCAAAAGTCCCAAAGAAAAATACTGCATATGAGCGTCTTCAAAAACTCATCCCGAAGCCCGATAAACATATAAGAAACTAGAGAAGGAAACCGAACCTCCAGTAGCGACTGTAAGAATCAACTTTTACAGAAGCAAAGAATCCAGAAGTAGGTTAAAATATACTTTTAACTAAGAATCAAAATATCATAGAAGATTGACACTACAGAAAATCAAGAAAATATAAATTTCAATTTGGGGAAAATATGAAAAAATAGGGTCAAGAAATTTTGTTAAATCACCTTTACCTTCCCCCAATATATATTTTCTTTAATTTAATTAATCAATATTAATTAGATAATTTAATTATTATTAAATACGTAATACTCTATTAATGAACATAAGATAACCAGTATTCTTTTTGAGTGGATGCATGTAAACACGACTAACCGTATGATCAAGAGAGAATCAATACATGAGACGTAAAAGTTTGTTTGTAAGAACAGAACGAAAGAAGCAAGAAACAGAGAAGTGTGAATAGACTCTTGTTATTTTTTCTTTTGTTTTAACCGATTATTTTGTTCCTAATACTGTGCACATAATATATATACATATGTACGTAGTGTATATGTTATAATTTTTTTATAATATATATGCACAATATATGTATGTATGTATGTGTGTGTGCACAAGTATGTACAATAATATCCACAGAAAATAGTGTGTGTATCGCGGGCGTAAGTAACAAACAAAAAACCGACTCCGCAAAATCATACAAAGCGACAAACAAACTACATCCACGAAAGAGCAATCATAAAGCTGCAGTTGTTGTGTTCTCCGCGGAAACGGAGGAGAGAATTGCACAGGAGACGTGGAGGGAAGAAATCCCATTCTCGATAGCAGTTCTCGTACGGTAAAAAAGATTGATACATTATTATTTTATACTCATTTTAATATACGAAAATATTTAATATGTCACGGCTTACCTATATATCTCTTTGGCTATCGCTATATAATATATATTATGCTCTATAGTATCCTTAACTTATATATATATATATATTAGACAAATATCTCAATTATTATAATATAATATATATATTATATATATTATTCATTCATATATAGAGATATATTTATATATATTTTTATTTTTATCCTTTTTATTTCTTAAAAAGATAAATATTTATTTTATCCATGATATAGTGTAAGATATTGTATATATATTTTTTTATATATAGGTATATATATTATTTTATATATATTATAATATATATATATATATATTATATTAATAATATATATATATATATATGTTTGGTTATCATTAAAAGTAATTAGATAGAGATAGGGAATTAATTCCATTAACATTTTTTTTTATAAAATACAATCTTCTTTGATTTTAAATTCTGTAATTTCATATATATATATATATATATATATATTATATATATATATATATATATATATATATTATAATCACGGTTATATATTATATATATATATATATGATATATACTTATATACAACCTACGTGTAACTACAGATAAGTATAGTGGGGGTTGTGCCACTCGCACCAGAGTGAGTTACTCGTATTGGCACGTGACTCATTCACACCTGTCAATCGGTTACAGATGCATGATACGCGCGGGCGTATAAATCGAACGAATGCCCTTGAGGAAGCAATGCAATAAGCAATTGTTTTCTTTCAGTTTTCTATTCTCGCTATTCTTGATTTTTAATTTTGCGTAATAATCACACCTCTTGATTTTGCTTGAACGGATTAAAGTGAGGATATACATATACATATATATATATATATTAATTATATTAATATATTATATATATTATATATTATATATATATATAATATATTTATATATATATAGTATATATATATATATAAATATTATATATATTATAATATGTGTTTTTAATGTAATATAGGACTTTAATTGATAGCAACTCCAATCAGTTTAAAACTTTAAAATTATTTGTTTTAACACTGTCAAGGAACCTCTCACTATAAGCCATTAATAAAAACATAACTATTGCCACAGTTAATTTTTATTTGTCTTAATAGCTTTCGAGGTTTTTAGTTAATTTAAAAATATTAAAAGTGGAAGTGATTCATTTTACTATTTTCTTTAAATTAAAAGATAAAGTCATTAGACCACACTGTCCATTGATTGCATTAAAAATCCTCACCGAATTTTTCTCATCAAAAAACTTTATTAAATCTTCCATCAAACTCATTTTACCCTTTTTTCTCCAGAGATCACAACCTTTCTTTCATTCTCTTAGTTTTAAGCCTTGATAAATACCAATAAATATATATTATCATATATATAGCTTTTGAGGTGAAAGAGAGAGAGGAGATGAATGAAATAAAGAAAGAAAATGAGATAAAAAAAGAGAGTAGGTTGGAGAAAGAAAATAAAATAGAGAAAGAAAATAGAAGAGAGAAAGAAATGAAAGAAGAAAACGTTCCACCCTTTCCGCTGCGTACAAGAAAGGAGGACGAAATGGCAAGTTCAAAAGCGGAAAGTAACCAAGCAGATGAAGCCAGAATTCTGTTATCTACAGATACAACTCAAGGTAATAACGATTCCTACAAGGAAGAACTCATGGCATTCATAACTTTTGAATGCCCAGAACAAACACCTTTTACCACATTTTTGGGAGAACTAGAAAGCTTAATGAAAGCATACTTAGAGAAAGCAAAAGACAAAACCCCGATCTACCCTTTCGAACAAGACACAAAGTCAACTATATGATAATAGCGAAGATTGTCGATCATGTCTCTCCCACGAAAAATGGTAAGTGTTTGAAAAATGAAATTATTAAGTTGTTTGACCCAACAATGAATATTGAATCTCTGTTAGAAAAGGTATCAAAAATAGCCGCTGCGATTCTAGAAGAACCCGATCTACACAGGCCCTCCGTGCCTAGAAAGATAAATGAAAATCTCGAACGGTCATCCGCACCTAGGGAGATTAACCAAGATCCTGACCGGCCATCCGCGCCAAAAGGAGATGAAAGTCCTGACAAGCCCTCCGCGCTTAAGGGAAGTAAGGGAAGTCTTGCCTTGTACGATGCCGCTCAAGCGAGACCACTGTTCAGAAGACAGGAGCAAAAAGAAGACGAAACTTTAGCCTTCCCTCTTCACAGTTCTGAGTCCTCGGGAGCTAAGCCAAAACAGAGACATACTTCCATCATAAAAGACAATTCGGTTCAACCAGAGAATTTGCAAGCAGCCAATGATCACCTTGAAGAGGAAGAGAAAATCAATCAGAGGGGAAAACAGTATTTTTTCAATGCTATTTTAGCTTTCAAGAAAGGACAAGAGGGTTTAAACTCCATAGCAGTTCTGAACACCTCTTCGACCTTCAGTTTTATTACACGTCAAACGCTAAACGAACTCGGAAGGAAAGAGAAGACCATAGCGTTATGTAAGCTAACAAAAATAAGAATCAGGGGCCTGAGTGGTGAGAACCCAAAGCCCTATCGAGAAATAGAATTGTACTTTCAGTTAGCAAACCAATATAAAAGGATCCGGTTCCTCATACATGAGCTAGAAGCTCCATGGAACCTATTGCTGGGAACCAACGTTTTAGAAAGCATGGATGTCAGTATCAATTTATACCAAAAGATGATAATTTGTGGGGGCAAACATGTCACCAAAATTCATTTATCTCCTTTTAAAGAAATAGAGAGGGACACCAAGAGAGGCCCCTATCATCAAAGGAGGAAATATGCCTCCTCCATCCCTTATACCCTGCACGAAATTGTATTCAAAGAAGGAAGAATTAGGGAGGGAGATATCATTAAAGAGGAATAATTTAATGAATATCACACCATATGAGGGAAAGAAAAGTTTAAGATGATCTTTATATATATATATATATATATATATATTATATATATAAATATGAAATTAAATGTATTAAATATATATATATATATATATATATAATATAATGGTGCGTTTGTGTTATATTAGATGTATAAGTGTTGTTTTGTGTGTATGTATGTAATGTGGGTGCCCATTATGTGCATGTACCAGGACACATACAATAAAATTGGTATTTACAAACAATATGGATAGTCTGCTTCCTCCCTCATGAATGAGTGTGCCATTCCCATTAAAAAACTTCCCAGTCTCAAAGATGAGACATGTTAAATAATAATTTTGAATAAATTTCTGTTTTCATTTGTATAAAACGCGGTTCCATTCCTTTAGTAAATATTTTTGTTTGTCATAAAAGAGCAAGTTTAGCTCTATATCTGTGCGATACCGAAAACCTTTCTATTACTTTTTATGTACATATTAAAGATGGAATTCAAAACCTTTAAAAAGATACCTAAATTGATCGAATAGCATGTTTCGTCAATCAATTTTTCTTTTTAGTGTATATTCTAGATAGATTTCCAACAGAAAGGGTGAATCCACTTATAGCACAGACTGTTAATTTTGGATTAAAAAATCACTTCCTCGATCAGTTCCACGTCCCACTTAATGAATTAAAAAGAACCAGAAATGACTGTCAATTTTTAATCAAACTTGATACCCTTATATATATATATATATATGTAATATATTATATATATATATATATTTATTAATAATATATAGTCTTTTTATTATATATATATATATATATATATATTATATATATATATATTATATATATATTTAATATATATATATAATATATTATATATATATATATATATATATATATATTAATGTTGTGTTAGTTTGTGCATGTGTGTGTGAACACATACGAATCATCTGTCTGTAACGATATCCTATACATGTAGAACATGAGATGGAAATATATTTTCTAACGCTATTTAGCATAGGACTAAAATCTGTGTTGTTTCTTCATTTTGTGTGCTATAAGTATTCTAACCTCTGTTAGAAGCAGTCATAAAGAGATAATATGATTTTATAAAATCGGTTTTGCTAGAATATTTTTGTTAACATAAGAAGGGCAGGGGTAAATTTTGATTTTTTAAACATGTTAAATACTAAGCATCTGTAGTAGCATCCTCCGCCAGTTGTGAAAAGCATTCAATCTACGGGTAAACACGTTGGTGGGTAGTTGGAAAACTGATCTCAAGTTGTTTCAAAGCCTGGCTGGCAACAAACCCAAAGAGACGGGATAGGGACAGAGTAAACCAGCGCCCATGGCAATAATAAATCCCCAAATGTATGCTGGTAGGTGATAGGAAGCTGTCTAAAGTTGTTACAAGCCTAGCTGGCAACAAACCCAAGGGAAGGGGGGACAGAGTGGCCTAAGTACTGAGCAACATAAGAGCCGTATGCCCTACAACTCCTTTTACTGATAGATATATATATATATATATATATATATATATATATATATATATATATATATATATATATATATATATATATATATATATATATATATATATATATATATATATATATATGTTTCTATATAGATAGGTATCTATATAGATATAACAATATGTGTAATATGTGCCTAATGCCTTAATTTTTTTTGTTTAAGAGAGAATAGATCGTAGCAAAATATCTTCAAGATCCCAAATCCTCTGATTTGAAAGGCAGAGCAGTCCTCCACGATGACTGGACACCACCTACAAGGTTCGAAACGAGACAAATCAGTTGAGTTTGTGGAGAGAAGGAGAGAGAGTGACCACAGAATCACTTGTTTCCAGAGACGAAAAAAGCCAAGTTTGTCCTAAGAGTGTTAAGTAAAGATTTGATCCTATTTTTCATAGATAATGTAACATTTTTTATCTCTTGAAATTTTTACCATTTTGCGTATGATCTTTTGTTTATCATTTTGTACGTTCAAGAGCAGTCAGCTTAACATCTTTTTAATTCATGATAAAATTTTAGTGGATAAAATGATTCTAGCATTAACCAAATCGTTTTTGTTTTGTCTGAATTGAAACACTATCTTTTTTCGTAAGTTAAGACCAAAAGATTATATAATGCGGTGAGAAGACAAAATCATAGGATGGTAAGCGTAGTCTTCCATAAAAGAGACTTAGGTTATTTATCTATATAAGAACAGGTTGTTACTAACAGAGGATTAAGTACTTTTAGGAGATGTCACTCCGCCTCCTGGGCTCCGATCTTCCGGTCTCTGCCTCTTTGAAATAGCTTTCAATCAGTTTTTAGACGCTAGTCTCTAATGTTCAGTGATGCTTGTGTTGCGCTCATCATTTAAATGTAGTAGTTTTTGAGAGAGATTAATAAGTAGTCCTAAATTTTGCTTCTCAATTTTAGGTTTAGAAAAGATAGATAAAGCACTCATTTTCTTTTCAAATTAAGACCGTAAATATAGAGAATTTACTTCAATTTTGAATATTGAAAAGATCAAACAGACAAATTTTTGAATGTAGGTTGCACGCTAGTTTTAACTATTCGAATACCTCGTTGATAAAAAACATCTTTTAGAGGTAGGAAAAGGAGTAAGAAGTGATAAATTACTTCCACTAAACGAGAAAGAAATTTGAATAATAGCATAAATAGTACTAGTTTTTGACACAAAGTTTTCCTGAAAACCATTCAGAAGGGAATAGTAGCATTTATATAAGTCCCATCCCGCCAGTCCGACCAAAAACTGTAAGTCTTAAGAAGCATGTAGTACAGGCCGCGATACCCCGCCTGATCTTTTTAGAACGTAAGTGCCGATGCCAGACTTAATGCCCATTTCCCCATATATGCATTTGAAAGAATATTTTACTATTTTACTATTCGCTATTTATCCATATTTCGTTTAGAGCATAGCCAAGGAAAGAGGAGGGGAAGTTACTCCAAAACAAGATTATATAGTGTTATATATGAATATATATATATATATATATATATATATATAGTATATATTATTTATATATATTATTTGGTATATTTATCTATATATGTAATATTTTATGTATGTGGTGTATAGGTAAGTGAGCAATACCGCTCATCTGAGATGTACTGATGAACAGGCACTTTTAGATTGCCTAATCATTCTTTTGATGTTCTAAAATCTCTCTCCAAGAATCTTTTATTCTTTGTGCTGAAGCACTATTTTGTACAGCATTTTCATTTCATACTTTTAATACCAAACTCGGACGAGTATAGGTAATAAGTAATTGATGTTAGACTGGATTAAGATTGATTAACGTTAGGTTTGTTTTAATCTAATTTTTCTATTTATTATGCTGTAGAAACAAACTACTTACATGATGTTTGCCTCACCAAAGGTTCTTCCTAGTCTGCGATTACAAGAAGTTTTTGACAAAGGTTTAGATAGTCTGTTAGAGATGCTAGAGACGGTTATGGGGTAAGCACCGACAGCTGCAAAAGACATCCAAAATCACACCTGAGTCACCCTGATTCTCCCCTTCGAGCACTTACAAGAGCGCAGGTAAGCTCAAACAAAAAGGCTTTGGCAAGGGCGGTAAAGTTTCAATTGATCAAAGGGTGATAGCCAGACAAACGTTTGAACCAGTCAAACACAAAGGTAGTTATGTCAGGATGAAATTATTGGTCGGTAGATAGTTTGATTGTAGTTTTGTTTCATTTAAATGTAAGCTAGTCTGGATTAACAATCAACTGCACATATAGCTAATAATTGATTGAGTTTAAGGATTTTTGTGAATGTTTTTCTCCAGAATATACACCTTGTTGGCTTTCGTTTAATCTTTGCTCTAATACATTAGAGTACACTGTGATTCAGGATCCCCGAAAGATTGGACCGAATGTTTGCGACGCAGTGGGAGCAAATTTTTTATAGCAAAATGCCAAGTGAGACACTGTATAATGAGAGGAGTTTAGACAACCGCATTCCTTTTTAGGCTAGATTATAGTGGATTAAGAAAACATTTTTTGCATATTGTAGATAGACATTTCTATTTTGCATATCTCCTTTAGACTGGATTAGTTTTTCTTTTACAAATTATGTTATATAAATTGGACCTGATTTCCAGAGTACTGCCCCACCAACCGCAAACTTCTCCCTAAAGACCTAGTTTTCCATCTGTAGGTGATCAAGATACGAAAAAAGCTACTTTTTGCAATACACTGTGGAAAGCCTCCTTTTACAAATGTCACATTAAACATAATAGAGAGGTAGACAGTTGATGAAATTGAGAGCTAACGCTATTGATTGATTACTAAAGAATGTATTAAGCTATGAGGAAGATGTAGAACTAGTACCTCGAAAAAATACCGAGGCTCAAATATTATTCTCCCTGACTCTCATCTGCACTTATATTTTCGCCAGGACGAATATATCTCACGAAATATACAGGGTATTCTTTCTTTTGATCCTAAAGGTAAAAAAACAGTAGAGTAACTATAATGAGTGATATTAGATCTACCTTTGATCTACTGTTCTCATGAGAGTCTTTAAGTGAAAGAGTACACTCTGTCTTAGAGTGTTATTTCTTTTGCTTTTTTAGTATATTTTTTGTTTGCTATTTAATGGAACAAGTATAAGCATTTTGTTTTAAGACCCAATTATTACGTAGGTCCAGGAGTTATTTCCGCTTCATTAGCAACATCATCAAAACGGTGTGAACGTAACATGGTTGATGCTAACAACTTGTTCTGAGAAAATTAGCATTAGCTATTATTCCTTCTATATGGGAACGTTTATGTGTGCTAGGATTCGCTTTCCGACATCCAAATTCTTATGCGACACGAGAGACATCCATTTTAAAATTATAGAGAGATTTTCCTAATTCTACATAGTGATCTATTGAGGCCATCCATGCTACAGTGTGCCTGTGGTGTCTTGATGATTAGACATGAGGATACCATCTGGAAAGTCACCCACAAAGATTTTTTTTTTTTTCTTCGGAGATTCGTCTGCCATAATTAATGGAGGTTTATAAAATTTATTGAAGTATTGCACAATTTTCAATTTAATATCACAAATTCACAATAACGTACTAAACACTTTCAATTTTTAGCACAGAACTAGGTGATACTGATAAGATCATAAGAACTAAGCCACACTGTAACACTGCACACACGGTCATGTGAAGTCGAAAACTAACACGTTGAAAACTTGAAACCGGAGCATTGGCAGTATAATACCTTTTAGCAATGCATAAGGTGCATGTTTCTGTGAGAGAGTATTTGTTCACTTAATGTACCACAACATTTGCCGAAATTGTAGGTACTGATGGACAAATTGCTTACTGAGGTTCTCTCTAACATGTTGAGGATAGCCTATAGTACATCGAATAGAAGGAGTCGTCTGTATAAGGTTTAAGTGTCAGTGCTTCATCGAGACGTTATCGTATGTGTACTATCTTTTTCCGTCGAAGGTTTGGGTTTAGAAACATCACTATTGTGTGGATCACTTTCGGAGTCATCACTCTCACTATTAGAACTCGAGCTAAATTCTACACTCATATTAGAACCAACAGATGTATATAAATAATTGCATCTACTTAAATATAGCTTTTAAAGATACAGTAGTTTTTTATTTAGTTATTTAGTCTAAAATAATTGCTATTTACAGTACGTTGTATATTTTCTATAATAAGTCTATATATATAGGTAATTTCATATAGTATTGTCATTTATAGATATTTTTTTGATATAAATCATATGTAATACGTATTTAGATAAGTTTATATATAATAGTAATATAAATAGCTCTTTAGGTAATTTAATGATAATAATTTATCAAAGTTGAAATAACTAATTATAAATTTTTAAAGTATTGAGAATACACTATTAGTATCCTCTAGGACAATATCTTGTATCCCACACTAGTATTATATTAAGATAAAATAATATAATATGTATGCATATAATGGATGTAAGTAAGTAATCATTTATCACTAATATATAATATATATAAAAACGTTCTTTACTAATAAATTACCTTAAATGTCTGAATATGACTATATAATAGCCGAGAGAAAAAGACATGAATAAAGGTAACTATAATAGTGAATGAATCCTTAGTCAGTCTTACTCCATAATATCTACGCTTATCAAAAATAAGGTAATTAGACTAATGACGTATGAGATCAAGGGAACATAATGATATAATATATATATATAATAAAGATAATACAGTGAAGTAATCTCGCTCTCATCTCGCTCTCTTTAGTCTGTCAAATTTGTTTAGATGAGAGAACTCGTGGATGCAAATATCATATATTAGAGTACTTCTAGTTTTATATAGAGTTAAACATAGATGAATAATGAATAATCGTAATAATAATAATATATTAACTTTATAAGTTAAATATATATAAAATCGTTATGCATCCAACTAGAGCGCATTTTACATCAGTTAGGTGTTACTAGTTGCTAAAAGGTGTGATGTCATGGCCCATGACATCACAACTTTTAGCAACTAGTAACACCTAACTGATGTAAAATGCGATCATGGCCTCATGGGCAATTCGCAATCCCTCGTGTGTGGTTTCCAATTTTAACATTGATGACAACTCTACTGCATCATATAAGTTGCCAGTTTATAATTGCCATATACATTAATAAAAAACTAATCAAAGGAGTTCCTAATTTTTGGAAATGAAATATTTATATATTTTAAATTTGTTTCTTTACTTATTTTTTAAGAAAGTTGAAATACTCAAGATTTTAGCAATTTTTAGGACAAATACTCAAGTACTCAAGATGAATGCCAAAAACTCAAGAACTTGAGAAAAAACTCAAGCGATGGCATCCCTGCTATTGACAGCTTTGTTTTTACATTTAAGAGTATATTCGCGTTTGTCTGATTTTTCTCGATTCATTTCATGCAAAAATGGTCCTTATGCTCCAGGGAATAAGGTCGAAAATTCTAAATCAAGTTATGTAAATTTAAATCCACGTGGACTGCGAAAGGGATATTATACTATATATATATATTATATTATATATATATATAATATATAATAATTATATATATATATTATATATATATATAATATATATATATATATATAATTATATATATATATTTTATATATATAATATATAATATCATATATATTGATATTTATATATATAAAATATATAAAATATAATATATATATATATATATATATATATATATATATATATATATATATATATATATATCATATATAGTATATATATATATATGTATATATATATAATATATATATATATATATATATATATAATATATATATATATATATATAATATAAATATATATAGTATATAATATATATATATATATATATATATATATATATATATATATATATATATATATATATATATATATTCTTTATATATATATTAAAAATAATATATATTATATATATAAATATATATATATATATATATATATATATATATATATATATATATATATATAATATATTATATATATTATATTTTCTAAAAAAAAAAAAAAAATTAAGCGGCGAGGTATGTATTTTATGATCCTAAATTTATGAAACAAAAAAAGAAAAACTTTCTTTATAATGGTGAATTTTCAAATATAATTTAATTAATATTAACAAAAAAGTAAAAAGAAATTGCAATATATATTTTTTTGAGCTTCACACCTAGGCTTTTCAAAAGTAAGCTTAGGCAATTTATTTCAGTTTAAATTTGATGTATTTACGTAAAGTTGTATAGTGAATGTTGACTCTATCAAACTGATATTTTTTTTTTAATTAACGAATACCTTAGAGTAGTGAGATATACGTTGCCCCCCCCCCCCCCCAGACCGCGTGCCTGCTAACCCAATTTTTTAGCAAATACACATATCCCAATTTCCCATGACCAAGAACCAACTGGAATACGTAATGAACCCAATAATTCATGGGATTGAGGTTCGGTGGCTACAAATTAAATTAATTTATTATATTTTACAAAAAAGGAACGCAAACTTGAAGGCTTGAATTAAATTATATTAACAATATTTGTTCAAATTCTAACTGGGGATGCTATAACTTATGAAGTAATATTGAAGAAAAATTAATTAAATGCGAAACTAATATTATATTTTATGATAAATATAGGAATATAGGTATAATCGAAAATGAACCCACAAATTATTTGATTTTAAATATTTAAACATTTGAAAATCTAATCATAATTAATAATAAAGAAAAAATATTTATATTTTGATTTTAAAAATGTTACCCATTATTGTTTAAAGCTATTGTAACTTTTAAAGATTACAAAGATTTTTATAATTTATTACAAGTCCTAGAAAAGTCTTTATTACTTTAAAATATTAGTTATTTTTAGGTATTGTAAGATAAATTTTTATAAGGACTGAAGGTTTTCGCAAAATTTTCAGTAAGCTATTATTTGCATTAGATTTATTAATACAAAGTAAGTATTTTAGAGAAGGTGTTCTCGTTTTTAATCTTTCAATTTGATACCCATTGGTCGTTAGTTATGTTAGTCAGTATAATCCGAAATTTAATTCATGATCTTAATTACCTGTCAAACAAGTTTTTGTAGAAGCATTCTATTAAATCTAGTGTTAAACTCATTGACGGTTTTGGGCCATATTCGATACCTCGTAGGATACCGAGCACTGGAATTCCCGCATACTATTTCGAAATGTGAACGCACCGCAGCTAGCTCCATATATTTGGAAATCGCCCCGCATTGGAAAACTAGTTGACCACCGCACCGCCACGCACCAAACGGTACCATGCTCCGCTACCATACCAAATCTACGCCTGTGCTCGGTTCAACCTTAGACTTTAGTAATCATCACGGACCGTGTATATATAATATATATATATATAATATATATATATAGTATAATATAATATATATATATATAACTATATCTATATATATATATATTATTATATATATATATTATACTACTACTATATATACGTATATAATATATATATATAAATACATATCATTGTATATATAGATATAAGATATATAAAAGATAATGACGTATATATATATAATATTATATATTATATATATTCTACATATTATCTCATCCTATTAGTAATGATATATAATACTATCATCAACCTATATATAATATATATATAGTTATATAGTATATATATAGCAGTATATATAATATATATACTATATATATAAACTATATATACGTATTATATATATATATATAAGTATATATATATAATATATATACGTAATATATATATAGTATATATATATAGTATATAGATATTATATATATATATACTCATATATCATATAGTATATATATATATATATATATATTATATATACAATATATATATATCTATATATATAATATAGTATATATAAATATATTATATGTATATATTAATATTATATATATATAGATATATATATTATATATATATATATATATATATAGGCTATTTAATAAATGGTGACCCAGAGTGAAATCAATCACTCTCATGTCAGGCGATTATATTTAATAATTTAGGTAAAATACATTAAATTTTTGGGTAAACTAACCTAAACTAACGTAACCTAACCTAACCTAAAACCCTAACTTAACCTTAACCTAACCAAACTTAAAATAATTTACCTAACCTAATATTAACGGAGTCCACCACTTATAAATAGTGTCCATATCTGCTAATATAGATTATATATTATATATATATATATGATCATAATATATATTATAGTATATATATATATATATAAATATATATATATATATAAATATATTATATAATATATAGTATTATAAATATATATATATTATATAAATATTTAATATATAATATATAAATAGTATAGAATATATATATATATATATGATATATATATAATAATATATACTATATTAAGTATTATAAATATATATATATATAGAATATATATATAATATATATATAATACTCATATTCATGAGGCCTAACAAGGTCCGGTATCCCAATATGGCAACGCGTTCAAAACGTCACCTAGTCTATTGTCATCGGTTTACCATTTTACGCACACAGGGAAAAATCAGATGAATGACAATTTAGTGGCGCGATACTACCTATCCATTAAATATATCTTGTCAGTTTGATTGAAAAACTCTGCACCTGGAGGTTGTGACTCTGGTTTAGAAAATATACTGCATAAAAATTCGTGTTTTAATTAAAAATCTTTTTATTTTAACATTACTTTTGTTTAATTTATTATTTCAACTTTAAAATTCATAATAAAGAATGTTTTTCATGGTTATCATTTCATATTTTATGTGAGAAATAGTTGTAATCTTACTTCGTACTTAGTAACTAATAAGGCTCACTAGTTTATGTGGTGATTCTTATTAACCATTTATCATTTTATTTTTGTGGATATGTGCCATTACTTTATTTGTTGTAGACTTTAAGTTTCAAAAATGTAAAATTTAAAGAAAAAACAAATTTAGATTTGAAGAAAACTGGAAACCCTTATAATAGCTATTCAAAAGGAGTAAAATCATTATATCTAACGCCACAGCGTTTTGCATGTGCTTATAAAAGGCCAGTTGTTTTTCCAATGGAAAACAAATCTTTCGAACATTTATATAGAATATCTTTTAAAGGCAAATCAAAAAATGTAGAAATAAGTTTATATGTATGTTTTCAAACATACCTATATCAGTATTTTTTTCGAACTGATAACCAGTAACGTAAGTTTTTATTAGTCCCAGGTTCTGAAATTATGTTAACACTACTAGAATTTCAATTCAAATTAAAAAAGAAAAATTATTTTGCATTGCAAATGTATAATTAAATTACCAGAATTTAAGATAAAAAGCTTTTGGGTTCTGATAGCTTTTTAAAATTCACATTATAAATTTAAGTTTCTATTTTATTATTAAATATCATTATAACTATTAATCTCATTTTTATTGCAAGATTATACGCCAAGAAGTTTTGAATTTTCAATTGCTTTGCTAAGATATAGCTAGCATACTATAGTCTTATCGTACACTATAAATTTATATATATAATAAATCTCCGCTTATAGCCGTTCTCCCACAAAATACTACTTACCTCTAGGTCATCGTTAGTCCGCGCCTATCGCAATCTAGATATTGTTCTGCGTTCCATCAGCCGATACTCTTAAATTTCTATGTGTGGTATATATACTGTGCGTCACTTATGCCGCTGAACTCATTTCAGGCTATTATATACCCCGATATAGTAATATATATACTATGCGATATATACATCAGAAGAGTTTCCAGCGGATCAATCAGATGAATAGATCACACGTGAGTCGCTGAGTGATCATAGTTTTCTTCCCTCACCACGAGGATACCGTTGGCCACAGTCGATGGCGTCCGGCTAATTAGACAATCTATAAATTTTTCTCATAGTTCACTCTCTCAAACTCTCACACACACATCTCACGTCGTATCACCATATACTACTAATCTGCATCCTCTTT
>JABUQX010000490.1:42500-54902 GCA_015478945.1 Trachelipus rathkii | reverse complement strand
ATATTATTATTACGTCGAAGAATCGATTTCCGAAGGAAATCGAATCGAGTCGAAAAACGATCTCTGTAAGGGATCGTTTTTTTAACGCACTCAGAATTTGGATCCGTCAAGGTTTTCTTCGCTATCCGATTCTGAGTCAATATATATCTACAGTGGGTTAGAGTAAAGTATAGCTTTCAAAACTTGGTATAGTGTTCTAGTAGCCGTATTAAACTGATCCACGCGAGTTTGGTGCCCTAGGTCCATAAGGGGGTGTTGCCTTGCACAAGGTCAATCGTCCTGAAAATCCTGTTAGGCTTAACGAATCGGATTGAATTTGGATGTGACTATATGATACGATCTCGTCTCCGAGAGATCACGTTCCATGCGCCCCGTAAGGGGGGGGTGGGACGCGCCACCACAAAAAATTAAATATGATCTTAGAAGATGAACTCAGATAAGGTTGAAGGAGACGGAGTCGGAGACGGAGACGGAGAGGCGGATTCGGAGACGGAGTCGGAGTTGGATTCGGTTTCGAGTCCAGGCCCACCGGAGGGGGTCTCTTCCGAAAAGAAGGAGAAATGCATGTTATTTATTACATGTAATTGTACAAAGTACTATACTGTGTAACTATCACAGCTGAGAAGAACGAGTGTGCATTCGTTCAAAAAGTTCATATTAATAAGTAACATACATTAAGATACTGAATCTAATGTAAAAGGCAACCAGACATATAAACAAGAATAATAGTTAACTGCAAAGTTTCACACTTAACATACGTAAAGTAAATAAAAGGTACAAAAACCGCACTTATGCACTTTTCAACACATATCTCCAACATGACAATGTTATTTACATTAACATAGAACAATAAACAAAACATAGGATTAAAATCTCTTACGATCATAATACTAATTGGTCAGGTCAAACAAGTAACCGTTTTCATCTCGAAAGTAAACTATGAGCATAACCACTCCACTCACCATCCGAATAACCAGCTATCATTAACAACTTAGCTGTAAAGCGAACACAAGCGGGAAGTAAAACAAGTTTTCATTTTTATAACATAAAATTTTCCTTGAAAAGAGTGTTATTAAAACCATAAGTTTATTTTAAATTTTAATGCATTTGTAGTATATAGGGCCTTCAAGTTGGGTACGTTCTTTATATCTCTCTAAAGATTCACACCCTTTGAAAGAATGTAAGTAAGATATTCAGTAGTACTAAAAATTTGCAACATAGTATGATTGCAGCTCAATCATTTAGTCATCAAGAGAGAGTAAAACTGATCCACGTTAATAGTATTACAGCATTTCTGTACTGCAATATACACGGGAAACCCTAGTTTCGGTATAAATACATAGATTACACATGTCTATATGTTATGTCTCAATGTAGGTAAATGCGTTAGATGTGATGTTAATTTTAGTTTTTTATTTTAGGCACGCTGTAATATTTCAGGTGTTACGAACTGTGAAACTATACATGTGCGATAGCAGTCACACAATCGACGGTTTCCATATTGTGCGTACTCAAGGGTTTATATTGTCACCCGACGAGAAACAAGTCTATTAATAGAGAACATAATATTGTTGTCTTCCAGTTAGATATTTATAACGTTGATTTTGATAACAACCTTATCTCACGCCATTAGCAGCAGCGATGTGTAATCTTGAATAACATCAGCCACAACGATAAAGGGTCTATATTGACCTTTGGAGAAAACAAGCACGTAACGACTGCAGTTGGTTTACGCTTATATAAAAAATGACATAATCATTGGGAAAACGAGCTCTCGTGAAGATATCAACAACAGATGTGAGATGCGAGGTAAGGTACGGTCAGTCAGTGAAAAATGGCCTACTTGAAGGAAATAGTATGCGTAAACCTTATAAGGTAATGGAGATTCTTTCTTTAGCATCAAGAGAAAGTAACAGATACAGACAACGGACCACATCAGTTCAAATAGGGTATTTGGGTTTTCTGGTAGGATCGAACAACATCAGCAGGTGTTGAAAAACGTAACAAGCAACAACAACAAAGCAACAATAATAGTAACAAGATAAGTTTTTATATATTAGCCAACGAATATATGCTAAGTAACATTGTTTTCACATAATAAAGCTACATAGCATACAAACTAAGAATTATTGTACAAAACAAATCTGACACCACTTACGCTAGAATACAACTAAATTAACAAAGGTCCATCTTAACAGGATAAGTACCTAGCACTGCATACAAAAGTAACTATCACCTTTGTTCAAGAAGCCTAACATATCAATGTGTAATGGAGCAGAACATGGCTTAGTTTCTGAAGAGCTTCTTTAGTTTTAAGGAATAGAACAGGAATTTTTTGTTAAGATGTATTTCATTCAAATTTGCAGGCTCTGATATATTTGTTGTGAAGCATTCAAAAGTTGTTGATTCTCTCGAAAGAGCTGATGATGATTGTGAGATGGAGTTTGTAGTGAGGCTGGCAATGCGTATGGCTGTGATTGTACAGACTGTATAGACTGTGAACGTCCCTATGTCCCCCTGTATAGATGAATTAATATATTTCAAAATAAACTTATGTTTTATATGTTTTCCATGAAAATTATATGTTATAAAAATGAAACTTTGTTTGTACTCCGCTTATGTGCTTACTGGCTAAAGTTGTAATGATAGATGTTTATGTCGGATGGTTCATGTGTGTTAAGTTGTATGCTCATGTTAGCTTAGCGCGAGTAAAAACTTACTTTGTTGCCTACCATTATGGTATTTGAGGTTAGGTAAGGTTTATGCTATAATTTTTGTTAATATTACTATGTTAATGTAAAATAACCTTGTCATGTGTGGAGATTGGTGACAAGTTATGAATAGTTGCGTTTTTGTCCGCTTGTTAGTCTTACGGATGTTAAGTTGAAAACGTTGCTAATTTACCCATTTCTTGTTAAGAGATGTCCTGGTTGCTTTGTACATATACTATCTTAGTTCTGGTAATGTCATGTTGACTTTATAAATATGAAAACTTGTGACGGAATGCACACTTCGTGCTGTAGGATAGTAACAATGTTTCTATGTAATTTTGTTACCTATTACTATGTATGTAATAATTGTTATGGTAGAGACATGCTTGACAAAGTGTGATAAGTTACGTTTTTGGATGCTATGGTTGTTTTACTTTCTGAATGTTAAGTTGATTTGTTAACTTGACGTTTTATTCCTGGCTTTAGAGTGTTAGGTTTATCGTTGTGGGTTATATTCTTAGTTAGATGATACTAAGTAAGCTTTATTAATGTGAAAACTTTGTTTAGTCAGATATCTGGCTGATGCTTGTTATACAAGAATTGATTTTATGTTGATGATTTAGTTCACTGATACTAGAAATGTGACCTTAATCAATGATCAATAGATCACAGATGGTAGGAGGTGACAGGAAGGTAGTAGATGTGGTTTGATTTAGTGATTTTACTGCTTTAGGGTATGTCAACGTAAATTTGTAATTTATAAACATATAAAAAGTGTGAATTTTATTTTTTTTTTATTATTTATTTAGTTTTTATTTCTGATAGGTTCTGAACCATTATCTTTCGAAATTACAGATCCATAGCCATATATAAGGAACCATATTGCATATTACATCTATATTAATACAGCAAGGGAAGCGCATGGGTGCTGCTGTCACTTCTAGTCTGCATTCTCATCTTCTTCCTTCCTCCATCATCTTTCTCTAATTATCTTATGCATTCCATGCACTGTTCATTTTTCACTCGGACCCCCTTGAATGGGGGGTCCTAGACAACCTATACGGACTTATAACCATCATTATTCGACTCGATGCCTCGATAACCTTATAAGGACACCAACATGTTGTTATGCGACTGTTTATTAACTCGGCACCGCACGCCCCAGCACCGGTGCCGGAACCAGCTCTGAATCCTCATACTCTTCTTATTCTTCTTCTTCCTATTCTTCTTCCTCTTCCTCTTCTCTCATTCTCTTTCTTCTTCCTTCTCTGTTGCCATTCCATGCATTTCTTCTTCTTTTTCAGGAAGGGACCCCCTCCGGTGGGGGTCCCTGGACTCGGAAACCGAATGCCAACTCGATCTCTCCGATCCGACTCAACTCGTCTCCGTCCGACTCATCCTTCATCGTTTCTCTGATTTCAATCTTCTAAGATCATTTAATTTTTTTTGGGGCAGCGTCCCCCTACGGGGGGACGCAGAGAAGTATCATGTCGGAGACGAATTACTCACTCATAGTGGCTCACATCCAAATTTATTCCGATAGTTAAGCTAACGGGATTTCAGGACGATTTGACCTTTGATGCTAACGGGGGCAACACCCCTTAGGGGGGACGCTAGTACAAACTCGCGTGGGATCATTTATCACCTACATAGACATATACGAAGTTTGAAAGCTTACGTTAACTGCTAACCATGTAGATATATATGGACTCAGAGCCGGTATGCGAAGAGAAAGCATTGGCGGGAATCCAAAGTTCGTGAGTGCGTAAAAACGATCCTTACAGGATGTTTTTCGACTCAGATTCGATTTCTTGGGAATAGAATCTTCGACGTAAGTCATAATAATAATAATTATGTGTAATGCGCACGCGGCGCTCTGTTGTTTTGTCGTCAAACAGACATTGGCTCTGTTTGACCTCCAAATGTGGGCATCGCGCCAAAGGCGTCGTTAGTGCCTAAACTCATGCCGCTCAGAGCTCCAAGGCGCGCGTAAGCAGAATGCGTAGCACCCTCAGGGTGAACACTCCTTATATACAATCCTATCGACTTGAAATTTACACTGTTTCGAGATTAACCCATACATAGATCATATTTCAAGTTTCAGACCTATAACTGCATTCCTTCGTATCGAACGGGTGGTCGATGGTGAGAACTGTCGCAAACTACTATATAATATATATATATATATATATTATAATATAAATCTTATCTATTTATTTATATTTATATATATAATATATATATATATTAATATATATATATATCTTTAATATTTATTATAAATATATTAATATATAATATAAATATAAATTTATATATATTATATTTATATATAATATATAGAATATTATATTATAAAATATATATATTATATATAATATATATAATCATATATATTAATATATATATAAATATAATATATAATTATATATATATTTTATATATAATAGTATTATTATAGTAATATATATATAATATATCAATAATATATATATATATATGATATATATAAACTATAATGGAATGGCGAGTGTAAATTTGAACTTTATTTTAAAGACTGTTATTGCAAGAGGGAAAGTCCTGGTGTACTTCAAACAATAATCACACGGGTTGTACATCATGAGGCACAAAAAGGACGATAGCTGGGTAAATGGAAACTATGATGGTGTTAGAAGGTTACATTCTTGTTTAAAATATCAGCAAGATAATAAGAATTTACAACTGCGCCTACAGTAACAGATTTGTTTTTATTTTATCTTAATATGATAGTCGCATGTCATTAAACATTTCCTTATTATTTGTCTAAAAGTTCTAGAAAGAAGGGATTTGCGTTGTTCTAAAGCTTAACTCGAAGGATTGATGTTTGGTTGACATTGAAAGATTTGATCTAATTTCATTAAAGCAAGTAAAATTTGATTTGCTATGAAAAGATTGATTTGTTAAGAAAGTTGATTTATTGTTTGAACAGTATTTAAAAGATTTAAATTTTATTCATTATAACTTAAATTTTGGTTTTATAATCATAATGAATATGCGTATGTTTATGAAAATTTGGGATTTATTCTATTTGTATTTTAACAGTAATATTATAGATATTGGAATAGTATCCGAATCCCATCCAAAAGACTCATTCATTTATAGGTCCTTAATAAAGTCAATGAGACAAAATTCGATTTTTAATTCTTTACTATGTTCATGTCGGACCCTGAATAGCTTACGTTAGGGTAAGGTCAATATTGATGTATTATATTTTCATAAATTCCTCTTTCAATTTTTGTGATGAACAATTTTAATGAATAATTTTTACATGACTTATAAAGTATGTTTAAACTATATTTAAGGTAAATTATTCATTCATGGATACTTACTGTGTTCGTTGGACAACACCGGTGGCAGATGCACTTTTGGAAGCAGGTCTTGAACTCGGCATTTCTTTGGAGGACTTCAATGCTGTAAAGCAAACAGGTAGGAATAATTAAAGTTAAAAATTACATGTAAATTTTTAAACCATTCTATTTAGTGTTTATTTTAATAAAAAAATATAATAATTATTTTGACCTCTCACTGGCATGAAAGCAATAAAGATTGACTAAAAAAATAGAAAAGCAATCGAATTACTATATTAACTTAAATACGAAACCAAAACACACCGAATAAATGATGAATCAACACGGCACCGTGAAATCCAGGTAATAAAAGAATATTTTTCACGGTCCATATAATTATTAAGGTCTTCTTTTCAATTAATGCACAAGTAACGATATCATCGTATATATATCTATATTATATATATATATATATATATACTATATATATATATATATATATTAATATTATATATATAATATATATATATATATAATCTATATTATATTTATATATTATATAATAATACTATTATTAATTTATAATATATAAGTATCAGGGTTGGGTTCAAGTACACAGTATTGTACTTTGATTGCTTAAGTACGTTTTTTAAGTACTTGCACTTACTGTGAGTACTTGAAGAACTTGATGGTAACTATATTTATCTGTAATTGAGCTTCAGTAATTGGTAATTGTGCTTGGTACTGCAAGTACTTTTTGGCATTTTTACTTGCCAATATTTTTTTTCTTTTACATTCCTACGTATTGATATTTTTTATAAATATATTCTAAATTAAAATTTCCATTTATGACTGTAAATTATCATTATTATATTATTAATATATATATTATAAATATATATATATATATAATTATAATATATATAATATATTATTATATTATATAAGTATATATAATTATATATATATATACCTGTATATCTATTATATATATAATATAATTTATTATATATATTATATATAATATATATATAATATATATGATATATATTATATAATATACTATAATATAATATAGTATATATATTATATTATATATAATATATTATATATATAGTTATATATTATATTATATAAATATATATAATATATATATATATATATATAATATTATATATATATGATATTATATAGTATATCATTCAACCACCTTTTTTTCCCAAGACTGGGGGTAGGGTGCGTAACATGTACAGAAAGAAAAGTAGTAGAAGAATAGACACAAGTCGAAAGAAGCCCAGCCTAGCCTCCCTTTATACATGATTAGTGGTAAATCGCCGCACATGAAATGCCCTAGAGGTTAAGGGAACGCGACGGACCCTCACTATGGCTCTCGTCAATGTAGGGTTCCTTGGCCCAGGTGGGCCAAACCATACACCCTCACAAAACCCTGCCGACTCTCTATTATGCACGTTTTCTCGCCCTGTCAACTCACATTTCCTCCTCAGACTTCTGTTCCTGACTAAATCCACTTTTTTCTTCGGTCCCAGCAGTCATTCACATCCCTATACAAACCTTTAACCACCGACTTTCTCCATTCGTTCAACATGACCAATACAATCTACTTTACTTCATTTATTTTCATTATCCCTGTTTTCATATCATAGCAATTCTGTAAGTCGTCATTCCTCTTTATCAATTCTTCTCACCCTAACACGCCCCTAAATGTCCTCTGAACACATTGCACTTTAGATATATACTCTATTCCGACCATAGTCTTAATACATACATTAACACAGTAAAACTTACCATCAGCAAAGACCTAGCAGCCCTCAGATTAGTCTCTTTAATACCCAAGGATTAGTGGCACCAGCTCCTTCTGCATTTCACAATTAACCTAATAAAACTCGGCATCACCGTCCAACATATATATGATATAACTATATAAATATAATAATTTATATTTCATATATATTATATATATATATAATATAAATATATAATAATATATTATATATATATCTATATATACATTATTATTATTAGTTATTCCTAATTTTAACTCATCACTGTTCAGCTGCTCACATTAGCATAACTTCAACGAGGACTGTCGCATGCTCGTACCATAACCTTACTCTTATTAGGGGTGTACTGGAACTGAAACACTCAATCTTTCTACCAATCCCTCAATCTCTTCAGATTCACACCAAACCATATTAATACACCCATATATTATATAATATTATATTATAAATATAATTATATATATAATATATATATAAATATATATTTATAATAATATATTATAATTATATCTATATTAATAATAATATAATAATAATATATAATATAGAGGAGATATGGTATTTTCATTGGATTTGGAAGTAGTATAAAAAAACGTTTATGGGGGGTATAGTTCGAGGGATTGGAGTGAGGGTCAATATTAGTAACTTATATCAGGGTAGGGGAATATGTAACTGAAGTTTATAGGGTAATTAGTTTTTGAGTGTTGTAGGAGATATATGTGAGTATGTTTCTGAAAAGAGTGGTCGAATGAGTGAAGACTAATTGGGGAAGAATATAGGTGCGTTAGCAGTGGTAGAGGATGTGTGGATCAATGTACAGTTGAAACATGATGCGTAAGAGGGAGAGTAAGATAATTGATTTTAGGATTGGATATTGCAACAGCGTATAATAAGGATTAATAGGGATCTATGGCAGGTGTTAGTGATATGTGTTGGTGTAAGCTTCTGATAGAATCAAAAGTATGTATGACGATAGTGAAGCGGTGTACGAATAAATAGAGTCGAACGATATTAATATTAATAGCGGAATGAGACAGGGATGTGGTATGTCTCCTTGGCATTCAATTGTATATGCATGAGGTTATGAAAGAATTAGTAAGGCCAGGAAGGATAGAGTGAGAAATGAGGAATGGATGAGAGTAGAGGATTCCTACCTATTATATGAGGATGATTGGTTTGTGTGGCGAATCTGAAGAGAGTTGAGAGGATAGTAGAGAGATTTGGTAGGGTGTTAAAGACAGGGTTTGAAAGTAAACTAGATTAAGAGTAAGGTTATGGTTCTGAGTGGAGGAAGACTCAGTGTGAGTTATGTTGTAGATGGTTGAAGCAGCTGGAAAAAAGTGCTGTATTTAATATTTAGGATATAAGGTTGGATGAAAAGGGGCGGTATGATGCAGAGTGTAGTAGGAAATTGTTGATGGCCTAAGGGTTGGCTGGTGGCAGTAACGTGGTGATGTAAAGGACTAGTGTTGAGTGCGCTGGGTCTTACATGAGGGATGTTAGTACCGTGTTAAATGTATAGTAGTGGGCTTATGGTCGAATAACGCGGTATAGATCTAATTACAATGTGTTCAGATGACAATCTTAGGGGCGTGTTGGTGTGAAAAGAATGATAAAATGAGGACTGAGCGTATTAAAGTGAGTTGTTTGTGTGGAGATTGGGTAATAGGAGAGATAAATGAAAGTACGTTGAGATGGTTTGGCATGTGGAAAGGATGGGTCGGTCGGTTAATCGGATATATAGTGGTAAGTGTGTTTCAGGAATGACGTGCTGGGAGACCAAAGGAAAGTGGAATGAGTCAGAAAGGAATGCCCTGAAGAAGAGAAATGTGAGTTTGGCATAGCGAGAAGAAAGGTGAATAACAGCAGTGAATGGTGGGTTTTGTGAGGAGATTGGTTACGGACCTGGCCAAAGGAATGAACCCCATTGACGAAGTAGGTCATAGGTGAGGTCATCGGGTCCCGTAATCTAGGGTGGATTTGTCTGGACTGCGAGAAGCGAGTCTCATTAATTGGTATAAAGGGGCGGTAAGCTTGGCTTTTCTAATTGCTTCATATTCTTCTTCGACTATTTTTATGTTTCCGGTATAAGTTCACCTTGCATCCAGTCTTGGGGAGATAAGAGGGTGGTGATGATGATGATGATAATGATGATGATGATGAATGATATATATATATGTATGAATGATATACTATATATATATATATATATAATAATTAATAATATATATATATATATATATATATTAATTATATATTATAATTATATATATATTTATATATATCATTTATATAAATTAGATAAGTTTATAAAGGCTAATCTCGCTCAGTTTCTAAAACCTATGTACTTGTACTTGTACTTGTACTTGAACAAATTCAGCGTACTTTACTTGTAACTGACTTGAAACAATTCTAGAGTTTGTACTGTCTTGTACTTGAAAAAATGTACTTGAACCCAACATGAATATATATATATATATATATATATAATATTATATATATATTATATTATATAATATATATTATAATGAATATATATCTTATATAATATATATATATATAATATATATAATATAAATAATATATATATTATATATATATATATATAATATATATATTATATAATATATAATATATTTTATATACAAGTCAAAGAATTAGAAAAAATAGACGAATGAGATACGACAACTTTCGCGGACGACATGCAGAATGATCATACAATGAAGTTTTGGTTAGATCTCGAGATAGACAGAGGGTGAATGAGACGAGCCGACAAGCTTTCAAAATAAAAAGGTAACATGAGGTACGAGAACTTTAGTACCCTTTGAAATACGATTAAGGATTAATGAGAATTACGAAAGAAATAATGAAGAAGTCGTAAGTGCGGAGGAATCAAGAGGAGAAAGCGCAACTCTATCTTTTCAAGGAGAGTTGTGTGCTGAAAAAGTGATGAAATATATATAATATATATATAATATATATATATAATATATTAATATATATATATATAGTAATAAATATATAGATATATATTAATATATTATTATAATATATATATATATGATATATATATACTATAATATTATTATATATTAATATCTTAAAGTGAGAGGGGTTTAGAGATTTATTTATCGCTTGTACCTCTACTTCTCAAATAGTAGTAGATTGAATGGCTGATTTTAATGTCTTCGTACGACTCTTTTTACTTGAAGAATCTAATAGACAGGCAGGGTATTCTTCTCTTCCGGTGATGTTCCTCTTCACTTCATGGAGGGCCAGGGTTTTACTCTCCAGCTACCTTGAGACGAGCAAACAAGTCATTAATTCGTATATAAACACTTTATATTAGTTATCTTTTATAGAGGGGGAGTTAAAACTTTTAATTTTGGCTAAATTAATTAAAAGTTAAATCGCAAAATAGTCAAGATACTGGTTATAAACTTAACAGATATGAAAAGTTTTACAATAAATGATTAATGATTTTAATTTCTTGCTTCTGGCTCGAGGTGGTTTTTTTTTTTTTGCAAACGAAGCTGAATTTTTATGGCAAGATGACCACGTAATATATGTGTTTCCAGCTGGCACAAATTAACAAGTGTATTTTTATAATAAGATATAAGACATTAATTAATAGTATATATTATTTACAAGGAGTACCAACTAAAGTTCGCCCCCCCCCCCTCCAAATAAATTTCCCAAAAAATACAGATATAAATTTACTTGTGGATTTAAATTTTTATTTTGTAAGTAAAGGATATAAAAAGGTTCCATTTTTGTATTATTTCTAAAATGACGATTTATACCTTTTTACTTTAGTTCTCACTAATTGAAACATTTGTAATCATTGATGATTTTGATTTGTTTGATATGTCAAATGAAGACTATTTGTTGCAATTGTTGATCCATGTAGAAGTTGTGAAAACTTTGAATGTAGGAAGTGGGTACCAATCTTTTGTTAAGCTTTAAAGTCTTGTTAAGCAGCACATAGCTTTAAGATTCCTGGAGTTTTCTATGAAAAGATGGAGGAAGAAGCCCAAGAAGATTTTGCATAGTCTAATGATTCAGTCTTTCAGCGAGTGTAAATTTTGCTTTTGCAGTTTCGAATTGAACTTCAGGAAGACGGCGAGGTCTTACAAATACTGGAGGAGAATCACCAGTCTCTATGTAGTGAACAGGTCCTTTTTGATTAAATTTGATTTCTCAGTCATAGGTGAAAGATTAAGAAGGGAACTCCTGAAGCACAGAAATGAGATATTAGAGTCTTTCTATGTTAGGGTTGCTTTGTATAAGAACATCCTCAGAGAGACTTGAAGAGGTGGTAACGAAGATTTTGTGACATTAGAATTTTCTCCAACAATGCGATAATCAGGTGTAATGGTTGTAGAAAATCCTACCCAATATTGGATGCGATCTCCGCCTATGTAAGTCATAATGACATTTTAGGCAAAGCTCTTGGGGGAAAATTCGGGTTTCTAAATTATAGGGTTTATTGCGCCTTTTTCACCATGACACTTGATAGGCAAGGCTATTGACTGTAGGACAAACTGACATAATTGGAAAATA